>JADRCD010237465.1:1167-26118 GCA_019843815.1 Montemys delectorum | reverse complement strand
GGGATTTGAAATTCAAGTTGTAAGGCTTTCCTGTTTTGTCAAATTTTTGTACATCAAATGACTTCCTAAGCAGACAGTGCCTTGGCATTCACCCATCACCACTTCTGGCAGGAGCTTTATGTTCTCTCTGCCTCATTCCACGAAGATTCTATCTGTCAGAGGCTTTGTTGAGCAACACAGAGGAAGCAAATTGGGGCTGGGGGTGGGGGGACTGGACTGTATCTCCAGATGTTACAGAGAAAGAACAGATGGTTCCTAGGGGACAGTTTTATCAAGGAAGTAGGACTTCAGGTAGGCCTTCCTTGAAAGACACTGGCGTTTTAAAAGGAGATTGAAATATAGCTAAGATAAGTCAGAGGAGTGTGAGTGCTGAAGGTCAAGGTGAGAAAAAGAAGTCATTTCAGACAAGCTGGAGACATACATCTGCAGCAGAAGAAAGGATAATGTCAGGGTTACTGTTACTGTGCTGAAACATGACCAAAACAACTTGGGGAGGAAAGGGTTTATTTGGCTTCCACTCCATATCACTGTTCATCATCAAAGGAAGTCAGAATAGGAACTCAAACACAGCAGAAACCTGGAGGAGGGAACCGATGCAGAGGCCATGAAGGAGTGGTGTTTACTGGGTTGTTCCTCATGACTTCCTTAGCTTGCTTGCTTTCTTTCTTTCTTTCTTTCTTTCTTTCTTTCTTTCTTTCTTTCTTTCTTTCTTTCTTTCTTTTTTCTTTATTTACATGTAAATTTCTCCTTTCCCAGGTTCCCCTCCAAAAAACAAACAAACTTTCTTATGTAACCCAGAACCATCAGCCCAGGGCTGGCATTGTGGTAATAAGGTTGGGCCCTCCCCCATAAAACATTAATTAAAGAAAATGACCCACTGGTTTGCCTACAGCCTGATCTTATGGAAGATGTTCCCTCCTCTCAGATGAGTTTAATTTGTGTCGAGTTGACATAAAATCAGCTAGCACAGATTTTTGCTGCTCTTTGGTTTGCTTTTTGTTTCCTGGGGGCTCCAGGTTGGGGCACTCACATGTTCCGTGTATGGGATGGTGTGACGGCTATTCCCGGTGGTCAGCTTGACTGCATCTGGAATGAACTACAATGCAGAAGTGGAGGGCACACTTGTGATCCAGATCTTGAAACTGAAAGACACAGGCTTCTGACCTGGATCTTGATATGGGATGACACACAGTTTTGATCCAGATTTTGATGTAGAAAAAGATCAGGCCTTATACATCAAAGAGGCAAAGAGAACATAAAGCTCCTGCCAGAAGTGGTGATGGGTGAATGCCAAGGGACTGTCTGCTTAGGAAGTCATTTGGCTTTACACGCTTTTAATCTTAGGAGACTGAAGCAAGCAGATCTCTGACTTCAAGGCCAGCTTGGGACAGAGCAAGTTGAAAATCCAGGTGTGGTGGTATACAACTTTATTCTGGGTTGTACCTTCTGCTAGAGGCCTACCTACATAAGAATGATGGAAGAAGGAAGGCACACTCTTCTTCTCCTGCTTGCTAGCACATCTATTGGAACCTACTTCATCAGGAGTCAAGCATATACAGAAGACTAGCTGAAACAACTAGCTTTCTGGGACTGAGCAACTACTAGATTCTTGGACTTTCTATTCATAGCTGCCCATTCATTGTTGGGTTAGTTGGACTGTAGACTATAAGTCATTATAATACATTCCCTTAATATGTAGAGACATTCCATAAGTTCTGTGATTCTAGAGAACCATGACTAATATAAAAGGCAACACTTATAGCGTCATCAAAGACAATAGGACCCTTTGTGTATCGTGTGGCCGCAGTAGAAGCCATTGGCATTTGCTGTGCACTGTCATAGCCTGTTCAGGCTTCTGTAATAGAAATAGCTAAAATGGGTAGCTCATATACAACAGAAAATTATTTCTCACAGCTTCAGAGGCTGAGTAGACCAAGATCAGAGTGCCAGTAGATTTTGTGGGTCAAAGGGTTGGGTTCTTGATTTGTTGATGACACATAAAGATTATAATTCTGTGTTGATGCAGTAGACAGGGCAAGGGGACCCTCCAGGATCTTTTGTAGTCTCAGTCATAGTGCTCTGACTTCACAACTTTATCATCCCCCTAAAGTTCTCACCTCTTAACACCATTCCATCATTGTTAGGATTCAATATGGGAATTTGGTAGAAACGCAAACATTCAACCTCGAGAATGCACTTATTGTGCACCCAGGACAAGAGTGAACATTTTCTCTATCATTGCTTTCAAGTTCTATTTACTGCTCCCATCTTATAGGTGAGGATGCAGGGAGGCCCAGAAAATGGTACAAATCTCATATCACAAGAAGCCAGCCCTAGACTTGGTTCCTACCCTATGGGTACTATACCTCAATTCTTCTGTTTCTTGAGCTATGTCAACACATACTAGAAGGATCTCCAAAAGCTGGCAGAAGGAACTCTTCTCTTGCCACTAGACACCAAGAGTGACACTGTGGTGGTGACTGCCCATTAAAGGCTTTAGTTTAGTGCTAACTTCTAAGAATAGGATGGCAGTTATGTAAGTTTAAATTCTCCATTAGTCCCATGAGAGAGGAAAGAAGAAACACATGAATTTCATGTAATAAATAATATGGCTGATGCAACTCAGTACATCCAGAGACCATCATTTCAGCAGCAGTCAAAAAAGTTGTTTAGGAGATATTTATGCTTTTTTTCCCTATTAACTCTGTATATTTTGTGCCTACAATGCATCTCGGTTTGATTTACCACATTTCAACTGCTCAGTATATATGTGTAACCTGGGGTTGCCCTCTTGGATCCACAGATTTGGAAAAAGCTGTACCCAGAATAAAGGCAACACCAACAGGTAAATATAACCCAACACTTAATAGATGTCAGCCCTTCTGTTAGCTTGCTAGGACTGCCAGAATAAAGGCCAGAGACCTGGCTTAAGTAACAGACAGTTATTTGCTCACAGTTCTGAAGATGGCAGGAGTAAGGTAAGCTGCTGGCAGTTTGGGCTTGTTCGTGGCTTTCCTTATTTGAACTTGGAGGGCAGTTTTCTCAGTGTATCCATATGAAGTTCTCCCCAATATAAGCACATTTCTCTTTTCCCTGTGTGTGTCCAATTTTTCTTTGTTTGTGAGAATAGCAGTCACACGGAACTGTGGCACACGGTTATGGTCTGGTTTAAACCTTTCTCCAAATGCAGCCATGTTCTGAGGTATTGGGATTTGTATATTAATGTTCTGTTTGGCGAGAAGGCCGAGTTCAGCTACCAATCAGGCAAGGTATCAAGCTAAGCATATAACAGAGATACACTAATGTATGCTATTAATTATCAATGTGTACTAATATACACATTTTACTCAAGTAAAGTATAAGGCAAAAGAATCTAGGTATGGTTAGTAGTTTTGCTGTGGCTGCTGGTTGAGACAGCATCTGATATGTATCCCAGGTTGACCTCACACTCACTAAGTAGTCAAGGGTGACCTTGAGCTTCTCATCATCCTGTGTCCCAAGTGCTAGAATTGCAGGTGTACTGCATTATATCCAGTTTTGTGCAGTTCTAGGGATCAAGCCCAGCATTCTGTGCTAGCAAGTGCTCTCCCAACTGCGCTACATCCCAGGCCTCAGATACTACTTTTCTTCTTAGTTTAAAGGTTTTTTTTAAATGATTTCCTATTTTTATATAAGCTATTGTGATTACACATAGCCCCATTACCTTCTCATCCCTTCTTCCTAACTAGTCTCCCTTTTATTTTCACGACATGGTGGGCGGGTGGGTCCAGCTGCTATGTTCCTAATTGTAATGCTGCCTCATATCCAGAGGACCGATTCCTAGAACTCTTCCTCATCTTCCACCTCTTATCATCTTTCTTCTTTCTTGTTTTCAGCATTCCCTGGGCTCAGAGTGTGCGATATACGTATCCCATTTAGGGATGAACTCTCAGTAGTTTTTTAATCTCTGTACTTTGACTAGTTGTGATTAAAGGGCTTCCAGGGATAAATGTGAGGTCATCAGGCTTAATGGCAGGCACTTTTGCCCCCTAAATTAATCTTGCCAGCCTGAAGAAGAGATCTGAGAGATATATTGACATGCCAATGAACGAGGATTTCCAGCTATCTCCACAAATTGGGAGAGAACCATGGGATGCAGGACTCCTCAAAGCCTGCAGAATGAACCAGTTTGCCCGTATATTGATTTGTACTTGTATTGCTTCAGTGGTGGATTGAAAATGCTTGGCTCAGGGAGTGGTACCATTAGGAGGTGTGGCCTTGTTGGAGTAGGTGTGGCCTTGTTGGAGTGGGTGAGGCCTTTCTGGAGGAAGTATGTCACGTGGGGGTAGGCTTTGAGACCCTTCCTCCTCCTAGCCAAGTGGGAGCCAGTCTTCTCCTATTTATTCTCCAGAACAAGATGTAGAACTTTCAGTTTTTTCAGTGCCATACCTGTCTGGATGCCACCTTGATGATAATGGAGTGAACCTCTGAGACAGCCCCAATTAAATGTTCTTTATAAGAGTTGCTTTGGTTATGGTGTCTCTTTACAGCAATGTAAACCCTAACTAAGACACCCCTCAGAACTCTGGAATAATAAAATTTTGTCGTTTAAAAGTCACTAGGGAAGGAACAGACCTGAGATTCCAGTGAGAAAAAAAAAGTCACTAGGCTTACAGAGCCTCATAACAACAGCCTTAAGAAACTGATACAGATGGGAAGTGAGGAACATTCATGAAAATAATTGCTTTGGATGATAAGAAGTATGACTCAGAGTGAGGAATGGGGTACAGCCAGTGTCTGGGGACTTCCAGCAAAGAACAGTTTCAGGGGAGGATAGAATTATGCTCAAAAAATCTCCATATAAATGGGTATCCTAAGAAATAAAAGAAACTAATGAGAAAAGGTGGTGGATGTGATATTTTAGATTCTCTGAGAATTGGGCTGGAATCTAGTATTGATATAAACTGAAGTCAAGGGAAGATAGTTGATCTTCCTTATCCACAAATTCTGCTTCTACAGATTCATCCAATTAGTGATAGGAAATACATGTGAAAATGAAAAATGTGTCTGTATTGAACATGCACATACTCCCGATGTCATTTATCCCATAAATAACACAGTACAACAGCTATTTGCATAGCATTTACATTGTATGGGATATTCTACATAATATAGAAATGATTTAAAGTATTTGGGAGGATGTTCATACTTTATATGCGAATATTACACTGTTGATATAGGGATCTGAGCATTGCGGATTAAGATAAAGGTGTGGAACAAATACTCTGAGGATACTCAATCACTACTGTACATTTATTGCAAGGGGAGATGTTTTGTATTAGAGTCAGACAGATCAATAGAAAGATGCCACAGGTCTCAAAGGAGAAATAGACTAACAGAGTTTAGGGTAAAGGTGTATATAAAGACACACAGAAGTGACATTCCTAAGAAAACAGTCCGTGGGAGTGACTGGCAGCCAAAACATGAACCTGTAGGAATGCATTTCATAGTCAAACTTAGCATCCCATCCTGGTTCCTAAGGGCTTATAGGTATCTCATAGTGTGGAGAGGATTCGGGTCATTTTTTAGAGTCACCAGGCCTTAGTGTCAGCATTGTTCCCAAGTCTAAAATATCTAATACTCAAGGCATTTAGCTGTGAACTAACTCCTCTAACTTTTAATTTTTTTTGATAGGATCTCATTATATAGCCTTAGCTGGCCTGGAACTTGTGACATATTATAGTCTTAACTTGTGGATTTCTGCCTGTGCTGAAATTAAAGGCATGTGCCATCATGCCAGGTAAAATTATAAAAGGAAATTATGTACTCCTAACATACAGTAGCACGGAATCAACATTTCCATTCCAAAAGCAAGGAGCAGGAGGACAGTAAAGAAGGGTCAGACTAAAGCAAGACCAAAGCCCAGCAAGAAAAGCACTACATTTTGTAGGTCCATGTCCAGCATCTGGGTACAAAGTATCACAAGCTGAACTCGTTTCGGCCTAAATGGCCTAAACAGCCCTGCACCTGTGGTCTTGTTATCTGTTTTCTACACAGCCTTCCTATTGGACTGTTTTCACTTGCGTCATTCCATGGTTTTTGTGTATCTAATATCCTTGAGCTTCCATTGTAGCTAGACTTCATTTACAAAGCTTCATGCATTGCTCTCTCATGTCTCCTTTCAGAGATGCTCATTCTGATGTACAGTTCCTGGCCCTACAGACTTTCCTTAAATATATCAGTGAAGCCTCTGTGACCCCATAACTCTTCATTGTTCACATCAGCAAACCAAGCTTCATGAGCATGATGTCAGTGTCTCTCATCAGCTTTAACATAGCTATTGAGTCCCCTTCAATCTTGGTTGTAGTTATCTTTGTGTCTGAACAGCACAAACCAGGGACTCTTTTCTAGGTGGCCCGAATGACCAGGACATCCCTGAGATTCTCTCTTCTTAACGGCAGTTCTTTAAAATTAACTTACAACTTGGACTCTGGAGCCTGCAGTGGGCAGTGTCAAGCTAATTCATCTTTACTTTTTGCCCAGTGCAAAATGCTTGTTTGTGTGTGTACATGTGTGCACACATACATACATACATGTGGGCTTACACACACAAACAGACACACATACACAGAAACAGAGAGAGAGAGAGAGAGAGAGAGAGAGAGAGAGAGAGAGAGAGAGAGAGAGAGAGACTGACTAACTTTTGGAGGCCAATGTGTTATGTTGAATGTCTTGCTCAGTTCTCTATTTTATTTTTTAAACAGTGTTTCTCAATAGACTTTTTCAGATATAACAGATGACCACCAAGCCCCCAAGGATCCTCTCATCTCTCTCTTCCTTGTGCTTTGCTCTAATCTCCTTAGCAATCATACCCTCCTTTGTCACACAATTTCCTGATCCTTTTCTGACCAGACTCTATGCCTATAAAACTCCTCTCGGCTTTTCATTTAGCTTCTGCTTATCATTGTGAATTTGGCTAAAACTAGCTTGCAGCAACCATTTTAAAAGCTTTGAATGTTCTGCTGTCTTAGTGTTTCCTCCACTAAGTTGATTAGTCCGTCACCTTTAAACTCAGCATCTCATAGTTTCAGGACATGTACAAAGTTTATAGAAAATCTTTGCTAGGATAGAACATGAATAATCTCTAGTAAATTCTTAGATCATTTCCTAATAGTTCATTTCCATCTAAAAACTATGAACCTGGGTTTCACTATCTAATATTCCTTCTGGCAGAGTTGTGGCTTCCACACAAATCACTCATTAAACTATGCATATGGTATTTTAGGCCTTTAAATTCTGCTTATCTAAACTCTTCCAAATTCCTCCTACAAATCAGTTCCAAAGTCTATAGACCAACATGGTCATGTTTAATCATCACCCCACTTTCTGTTCCAATTTTTTGTGTTACTTACTTCTCTCATTTCTATGACCAAATACTCAGCACAACTTAAGGGAAGAAACATTATTTTAGTTCAAGGTTTCAAAGGAGTCATTGTTGTATGGACCCTTTGGGCAAACATGTTGGTAGTAGGTGTGTGCAGTGGAGCTGTTCACAGCATAGCTGACAATAACCAGAGAGTACCATGGGAAAGGCCTACAGATAATGTATTTCCAAGAACCTGTTCCCCATTGTGCACTTCTCCCAGCTCAGGTCTACCTCCTAAAGTTTTTACTGCCTCCCAAAATCAGCTAGAGACTAGAAATTTAAAATACAAGCCTGTGGGTGAGATTATAGCATGAACCAACTATAAAGTTGGAATATTATTATTTATGGTGTTGGATTTCCAAAGAAATGGCTTGCCAATATTTTGAAATGGGTCACTTATTGTTGTACTTTAAGTAGGAGGAAATGTTAATTTGGGGGAAAAGCCATTTTTCTGAATATTAAGCAAATTTAATGATTACTAACTAATAAATACCAGACAATTACTAGATACCTGACCCAGATATAATCTATGAGTCTGTCTTTAGAACATCTTCTGTGTTTTCTTAGATATTTCAGGCATGACAATGATCTCAGCCACGGGATGTATGTGGTCTTTGACTTACTGGTAAGCAGCAACTCCACTCCTTTAATCTTTGTTGTTGTTAAACTTTTTACTTATGGGGCTAGAGAGATGGCTCAGTAGTTAAGAGAATTTACTGCTCTTCTGGACAACTTGAATTTGATCCCCAGCTACCATGTTTTCCTGTTCACAAGTGTCTATAATTTGTACTCCAGGGGATGCAGCACCCTCTTCTAAACTTCTTGAGCACGACATATGTGGCAGGTACACACACTCATTCCCCCACCCCACACAAATAAAAATGAAATACATCTTTAAAAGGTAAGGTACTGGCATTTGTCTTTTGGCACAAACTCAAGGACAAAAAAGGAAGCTTTGGTATTGGAAGAAAGGGGAAAGGATGCTGATGTACCTTGACTGGAGGCTGTGCTTTGGGGATGCTAGAGTGAGCTGAGTAGAAATGGGGCATCCCATGTGATTGGTTAGGTGTGAGTAATTGGTGTCCTTTGGTTGGTCCTAAGTTGGGAACAAGGGAAACATTTAGGAAGCTGCCAGCTATTAATCAAGTTTTGGATGTCTTGTGATGTTTGGAGGTTATTATTTGGCTTCCTGGCCCAGTTGCTAGAGATAACATCTATCTTCCTAGGCTGGTTGCTACAGGCTATGGCTCAGAGTTCTTGTGGTCCATGTTTGTCATTTTTATATATGATATGACCTTTGGGTGTGTTTTCAGTCTGTCAAGACCTGGGATCAGCAAGCTTTCTTTAAAGAACCAGATATGAAGTAGTGTTAGCTTTGCTCGCTGCACAGTCTCTGCTGCAATTACTCAGTTCTGACCTTTCAGTATGAAAGCAGCTATAGACAATAGGTAAACAGATGGACTTGGCTGCGTTTCAGTAGAACTTTATTCTCCACAAAGAAGCAGAAGGTCAATGTGGCTCTACAGCCTTAGTTCTCAGTTCCCTGTTCTAGAGTATGATCCCTAAATGTATGGGTGACATTTGTCTCCTGTGCTGTGCCTTATCCCCTTTATCCTGTTAAAGAGCCAAAGAAGTGATGACTACTGAGGGCGCCTTTCTGAGAGGCAACACATCGCAAATTTGCAACCAGAACACCTGAAGAATTCCATTCTTTTATTTCCAAAGATATCTAATACTACTTGTTCAATATGAAAAATGAGCTTTTCATTCTGTTGTTTGTTTTTTCTATCTGATTTCTGCATAGTGCAAACTCCCATATTAGAACGTCTTAGTTGTCAGAACTTTTTCTCAAAGCTACTACCACATAAAGTAGGCCAGCATCACCTTTATCTCCATCCATCCCTGCCACGTAAGAACAGCATTGTCAAATTGGTAGAGGTGCTTGGTTTTGCTTACCTCTCTCACGTTTAAAACATAGCTATCATATTTCCAGGCATTACAACAGAACAGAATCCCGAGGAAGCAGAGGACATTTATTCAAGAGTAACAAGTTCTTTTATAAATAGCCAACAGACTCACTCCTTTATCTTATTGACCTGACTGTACTACACCTACATCAACACTACTTGGGGAAGGAAGGGGGCAATCTTGTCTTTTATAATGCTGTGACCTTATAGAGGAAGGAAGATACAGACAAAATAATGTGAGATTTTGTAGAAATAATTAAGTGTGTGTGGGTGGGTATTTTTTAAAGAAGCAACCAGAAAGGAGTCAACAAAGAAGTAGACATATAGAAAAGACATCAGCAGAAAAGAGAAAGCCCATTGGGAATCTGCTGCTAGGGTCTAAGATTCTTTAAAGTGGTGGTGGGGGGGGTCTTCCTTCTTGTGGTTTGGATTTGTTGATGAGTTAATTGTCTTCTGTTTCTTAACATAGAACATGTCTGTTTAGGTTCTGTATCACCATTGTTAGGCATTTTGGCTATGCTCACCTGCATTGACTTCTGGGAGCCTCCCTCATCCTGGATCTCTGGGACTTCCTAGAGATTACCTCTACCCCCTACCCCTGTAGCTGTTTATTTCCATTCATTTTTACAGGCCTCTGGGACTCTCTCCTGTTTCTCCTCATGTCTGATCCTGCTCTCCATGTGCCCCTTGCCCTCCCCTCTCTCGCCTAGGTCCCTCTTCTCCTCTGTGTGCATGACTATTTTGTTCTCCTTCTAAGTGGGATTCAAGCATTCTCACTTTTCTCTTCCTTCTTGTTTTACTTCTTTGGGTCTGTGGGGTGTATCATGGGTATTCTGAACTTTTTTGCCAATATCCACTCATCAATAAGTACATACCAGGCATGTCCTTTCAGCTCTGGGTTACCTCACTCAGGATGATATTTTCTAGTTCTATCCATGGAATATCCAGTAGACAGACAGGACTCCCCCAGTGGAGGCATGAGGACTGCCCCCCCCACACACAAAATTTTCACCCAAAATGGTCCTGTCTAAAAAACATGCAGGGACAAAAATGGATGGACTGATGGAATGGCCAACCAGTAACCAGCCCAACTTGAGATCCATCCCATGAATGGGCACCAGTTCCTGACATTACTACTGATGCTATGTTGTGCTTGCAGACAGGAGCCTGGCATGGTTGTTCTTCGAGGGGCTCTAAATAGGAGCTGACTGAGACTGATGCAGATACAGCCAAACACTGGGTGGAGGTCAGGAACCCCTATGGAAGAGTTAGGGGAAGGATCGAAGGAACTGAGGGAAATGGCAATCCCACAGGAAGACCAACAGTGTCAACTAACCTGGACCCCTGGGAGCTCCCAGAGACTCAGCCACTTTATTCTCCTCAAAGAAGCAGAAGGTCACCCTGGCTCTACAGCCCTAGTTCTCAGTTCCCTGTTCTAGAATGTGGTCCCTCAGTGTATGTGTGACATTTGTCCCCTGTGCTGTGCCTTGTCCCCTTTATCCTGTTATAGGGCCAGGGAAGTTATCATATATGGACTAGTCCGAGGCTCGGTTACCATGCCTGGCCTCCGTGGGAGAGGATGAGCCTAATCCAGCAAAAACTTGATGTACCAGGTGGGGAGATACTGAAGGGGGATGGCCCTCTCAGAGGCAAAAGGGAGAGGCGATGGGGGGAGGAACTGTTCAAGGAGGGACGAGGAGGTGAGTAGCATTTGGGGTGCAAACAAACAAACAAACAAACCCATAGCATATGTCGACAAGGGCGACTTGCCAACTTGGCAAAGCTAGTCTCCATCCCTTGGTCTAGTGTATCTGCCATTCTACCTTTCCCACAAATCTCACACTATGTTCACTGTGGATGGTCACTTGACCATAAAGCTCTGCACAGCAGGCTCTCTGGATATGGGGACCGAGAACTGTAGGCTAGAATTCTGGCAAGCTGGTCATTAGCCTGTGATGATGGACAAGATACTGTCTGTGATTCACATTGGTTATTGGATTCATATTAATTTTATTATAAGGAAGCAGGCTGTTGTCTTCCTAGCTCAGGTGGTTGTGGGGATTAATCAATAAAATGATTTTCAGACAGCACCAGTACTGTTTGAATAAGTACTACATTTCCCCTCCAATTTGAATAAACTAAGCCAGTCTGTTCATTGTTCCATGAGCTTATGTACTTGTTTTGTGATTTTTTTCTACCATTCCACATGGTTTTATGCTATGCGTCTTCTTCTGCCTTACTCTGCACCAGCAAGCCCCTTTTTTTCTGCACTATAGATCTTCACTACTATTACAAATAAGACTTGACTGAAGACAATGAATGATGCTTTTTCTGATGAAGACTCAGGGTGACATCCTCTGAAGGCGTCATCAGGGCCTGCAGAATGGGATGCACGGCTGGTACACAGTCATGGACCTAGATAATTAGAAGCGTAGAAATAGAAAGCTATGAGTCTGAAATAAGGGGCAACATAAAACAAGGGAGGTGAGGACAGGACCTCACAGGAAGAATTAAATTATTTGAGGAGTTCGGGGCTGGAGACCGAGTATCTATATTGTTATTTTTCTTGAATTATGCATGTCTTATCAATATCAGTTTTTAATTTCCAAAAGGGAGCCCACAGCTTTGTTTCAGGAGGTAAGAGCAAAAAAATTTTAATTTCTTTGTCCTTCCTTTATATCCACTGCATAATATACAACTTTGTACCCATGAAACATAAATAAAATTTGAAAAAAAAATTGCTGGGCAGTGGTGGCACACGCCTTTAATCCCAGCACTTGGTAGGCAGAGGCAGGCGGATTTCTGAGTTCGAGGCCAGCCTGGTCTACAGAGTGAGTTCCAGGACAGCCAGGGCTACACAGAGAAACTCTGTCTTGAAAAACCAAGAAAAAAAATTAAAATTTGAAAAAAAATTAATTGAATGTAAAACAGGAGAGCATAGACATTGTTAATTTAACATGATGCTTTTCCACTGAGCCCAGACATGGCCTCCATAGTTTTTATTTATTTATTTATTTATTTATTTATTTCATGTGCCTGTGTGTACATGAATGCATGTAGATACACATATGGGATATGCTGGTACATCTTGTGCCCTTTGTTCCTCTGAGACAGGCTCTCTTTGCAGACCCCAATGGCCCTCTTGTTGTCACAGCCCTTGGAGTTCTGGCCATAGGTGTTTGCAGCAACAAACGCCCAGTTTGTTATCTAAATGCCAACAGAGCCTTCTCATTAGACCTGGCTTCCATATTTTAAAAGAATCAGCTTCTTTATTAGCAGATATCACCAAATTTTCAGAATTGGTGCTTAAATTGATGTCTGTTTGCTATGAATAGATTTCATTAAACAGTACTCTGTTTGGCTTGCATATTAGTTCTAAAAGTCTCCAGGGATGGAGGCACCACAATCCTTAGTGGCTCTCTCCTTAATCCTTTTTTTTTTCTCTCAGGAAGTCCTTATATCCAATCACAGCCTCCACTGCAGTGAAAATTGGGCTGTCCATATCATTCAACTGGAACAAGTATCTCAAAGAAATATGATTTGTTTTTGCTTCTATGAAATGAGAGAAATATCAAAGGAGAAATGAATCAATCCACCTTAGTGAGATTTCTGTGAAATTTATTAGAAGCAAACTCCCATGCATGCAAAAGGCACACCTGGAACAACAGGCTCATTTTTAAGTACACTTCTCTCGGTCTGAAATATACAACTCTTGTGCACATTTTTAATCATTTGCAGCACTTTAAAAATAGTCCCTAATTGATTTATTACCATGGAACCAGTTTAAAATCCAGCAACAAGAGTGCCTGATTAAAAAAGCTATGATGAAAAGGCTTCCATGATGAAAGATTAAGAACCAAATATGATCAAAACCTTGACCAACAAGGATACAAGGATATAGTTGTCTTAGCAACTATAATTACTTAACAGGGCATATACTCCAAAGCAAGAGACAAGTTATTTTGCCTGGACATTAGAGGTTTCAAAAGGGAAAGTTTGCTCATTTATTTTTAAAAGAAGTACAGTTCAATCAAGTTGGTTAGTTCACTAATCAATGGCTATCCCAAAGAGCTGTGGATTAGGTGGTCCTAGTAGACTATATAGGACCATAATCTCAGGATGAAAAATGTAAAAGGATGCTTTGATACAGTAGTGGGGAAACACTCAAATTCTCTGTCTAGTCTGTCTGTCTTTCTCCAATGGCTCACCTGTTTATTGTGTATTGTTTAAAAAGACTTCATTATTCCTTGCATATCTGGAAAGAAAATTGAGAATATGTAGTACTAAACCTAAGAAAAAACAATAATTTAATCCCCCATGGACAATACTCCCTGGCAAAAATATTGTGCCTATTGACTATAGATATTCATGTGGACATTTATATGATTAGCCCATCTAGATTTCTTACTTAGCAACTCCTCTTAGGCTTGCAGAAATGGTATAGAAATACTATCTATAAAAATAGATACAGTATGGGCATCACTCTGTAGGCAGGAGGAGTCATTGCAGAACTACACCACAAGGTCCTTGGTCTTGAAAAAGATCACATTGCCAATGGTACAGAAGAAGGAAATACAGGTGAAACTAGTGATTACATTATTGAAACCATCTGGGCAAGAAGTAATTAGGGTTTGAGCCCCCAGTGAAGTCACTGAAGAGAGAATGGAGATCCTTCAGAGAGAAGGGGGTCCTCATTTCTATTTACTTCCCATTATTCCTAGTCTGTCTTCTTCCAGGGGAATCGGGTTTGATGTCTTTCATACTTGTGCTGTCAAAATGTGCTGCCTAGCACATGGCAGCATCTACAAATGATTTATTTCTAACTTGCTTAGGTAGAGAGATTGACAAATATCTAGAACAACAGAACTTGGCATATTCTCCATCACTTGAAAATGACTCTGTTTTATTAATAGTAGGCTACAGTTCATAACTCTTTGTCACATTAATTTTTATCATGAATACCCTAGTATGTTTCATTAATATTTACACACAATATCTATTTTAGGCATATAATTAACCATAGTTGAGCATGTCTGCTCTTTGCTGGCAGGTCCAGGTGAAAGGAGAGAACTCAGTCCAGCCAGATCTGTCAGGGGCTGAGCGCGATGGTGAGTGGTGAGTGTCTACAGCCCAAAAGAAACACACCAGCTGAGCGGGAACTCGTTTTACTGTATCAGTCTTTTGTTTATATAGGGTTGAGGAAGGAGGTGGGGATTTTTGGTGAGGTGAGATCATGTAGAGGGTGGGGAAGGGTGACTGACAGGGCCAATAAAGTTATTTTACATCAGTGGTAGCTAGGCAAAGGAAGGCTTAAGAAGGTTGTGCTGAGTCACTCCAGTACAGAAGTTGAGCAACACAGGTCTCTAAACTCCAGCAAAGGCTCAGGCTTCCTCACTAGGCCTCAGTACCTGGCTAAATAAGGCCCAACATGAGCATATGCTATTGCAAAAAAAAATTTCATTCTACTATTCACCTTTAGCTTTTCATTACAAATACTTTCCATTCCACAAAATTGATAGTAAAGACAATTTTGAATGATTACATACTTTCTATTGAATACTATCCTTAGTATATATCCTTATATACTAAGTATTATGTAATTTATATACATATAAATTAGTATATATATAAAATATAGTATTATTCTATCATATACTAGTTTAATTCTGGACATTTAAATGACCTGTGACTATTATAAGTACCACTATAATGTCCATTTTTATGAAGATGTTTTTAGTAGCTTTAGAAGTAAAAGCCTCAAACTGAAAACAGCCCAAATAACTGCCCACAGAAGAATAAACAAATTACTCTGTTTTTATACAATGGAATACCTTTCGGCAATATAAAAGAAACAAGTAGTAATAAATACAAATCAACCACAAATTGTTATGTTGATGGAATGTCCTAGAAACAAAAGAGAACTCCCTAGACACTTTCATTTCCATGACATTTTAGAATAGACTCAAAAGAACTGCGGAGTAGAGATTAGAAAGGTGATTATTTCTTGGAGATGCATCTGACTAGACTAGGAAAGATGGAACTTTCAGGAATGATGAAGATAGTTGGGCTTTGATTGAGATTATGGTATATGGATATATACATTTGTCATAGTTCAACAAACAACATGCAAAATTCATGGGCTTCATATTATGTAGATTATTTATTATTTACTTATTTTTGTGGTACTAAGGAATGACTCTAGCATCTCATAAATACTAGGCAGGCGCTTTACCACTCTTTTTTCTTTTTGTCTTGAGGAACAGTTTCAATAAATTGTCTAGGCTGGCCTTGAACACACTCTGTTGCCAAGTCAAGCTTTGAATTTGCATTTTTCTGGCATCAGTCTTCCAAGTGTCTGGGGTATACCACCAAGCCTGGACAACCTATAAAATGCTTATAAAAAGTACTTTTGTTCTCTGGGTTGATGAATTTGATGTAAACTTGGAGTCTTATGAAGAGATTATGTGGAACATCTCTAACAGGCCATAGTGTGAGAACCCTGGATTTAAAGGTACATACTTTAATATTTCTGAGTGCACAGAAAATGTCACCTAGCATTGCCACATAACAGTCTCTTGAGCTTATCACTTTCCACAAGATACCCAATATATAAAACTTATGTGCAATGCTATGTAAGAACCTTCAGGCTAGATTCTGAAAAACAGGCTCTTCAATAAATAAGATGAGTGGAGGAGCAAGGACATAAGAAATATAAAAACATTTAGAAGGTCAAGGGAGCTCAGGGAGATAAAACTCAATAGTAAAGGGATAGATAGAAAGGGACCTAGAGTTTTCTGTGTTTTAGATAGAATGTTACAAGACAGAGCTTATAGCTGGAGTTGGAGTAGGACCTTGAAGGGGTATGTTTTAACCAGCTAGGTACAAATCTGACACCAATTGCATAACGGAAAGTGATAGATAATTCTTTCTGGCCTTTCACCATGCTAAGGAATATTCCCCCAGGAAGGAGCTTATGACTGTGAGCTATGCTCTGTTGTATTCAAGATGATAGTTACATGAGACTATATAACTGTTAAAATTCACTAAACTGAGCTACTTGATGATCAGTGTGTTTTATTGATATTAGGGTCTTGATAAAAAACATATAAACAATAAAAAACAGTCAAAGAGGAAGGACTGCTATTCTTTTCCCAACAGACTCACATCCATATGGTGCTGAGTCTGATCAGCCATGGGATTCCCAGTACAAGGCGTACTGTTTGGAGGAGCAGACAATCAATTCAGATCCTCACTGAGCAGTAGGTGACTGAAGCAGAGGCGTTATCAATGTTATTAGTCTCTTCCTGGCCAAAGAGAAAGCCAAGAAAATCTCTGTGTGACTTTGAAACACATGTTGGGGAAACAAACAGGTTTTATTTCTCACCTACAAACTTATGTAAATATGGGTACCAAGACCTTACCCTACTTTAAGGAAGATACTCAGCATCAATTAGTGATGTCTGAGGAGGTTGCGAGAGGGAGAGGTTGGGCTGGAGGCACGCATCCAAATAATTTGTTTGCTGCTCCTGGGTGAAGTTTTTGCATAAAGAATGAGCCTAGGAATTGGATTCTCAGGAATGCTGTGAGTCTTCTCCCGTAGTGAGAGCAGTCACTACAGAGGGGCTGGGAATGTTCAGGCATACTGGACTGCAGAGGAGATTCCATTTCGTCCTGAGGCTCTCAGGGGTGCAGGCGGCTTGAGAGAGACAAAAGTAGTTTGACTGGGACCTTATTCCCCTGAGGCTGGGCAGCTGTGGAAATTACATCATGAAAACACGGATGGAGCCAGATAAAACCTGGGCAGTGGAAACGAGAACTGACTGGTTTAGGAGATGATCCTGAACTGATTGCATGAAAGTCTAGAACCAGGGACTTCATGAGGACTGTGCTGCTCTTGAGGTGTACACTTTGTTTGGACCATGGGTAAAATGCCTTAAATGGGCAAATTCTAATATCCTTTAAAGAATGAAGATGGATTTTTTTCCATACAGTACATTCTGATTATGTTTTCCCCTCCCTCAACAACTCCCAGGTCCTCCCTACTTCTCTACCCACCCAAACCTACACCCCTTTCTTCTCTCTTACTCCAATATGAAGCAGGCATCAACAAATAATAATAATAAGATAAGATAAAATAGAGACAACAAAAACAGAATAAGACAAAATAAATAAACAGAAGGAAGGGAGCCAAAGAAAAAGTGCAAGAAACAGACATAAATGCAGAGACAAACACATACATTCACACACACACACACACACACACACACACACACACACACACACACATTGTGCGTGTTTGAGCAAAAGTCAATTACCTTGGGCAAGGACATGTAGTTTGTGGTCAACCTGAACAAACTGTATCAGCTCAAAGACACCTCCCCCACTGGTTGACTGTCATATAAAATCCTCTTGCTTTTCTGCCATTTTGCCTCTCTCTATCCATCCCCTCCATCCCTCCCCCAACCCTCCAAGAGATGGCCTTGGCAGTTTGATCCCTAATAAACTTTCTTTCTGTCTATGGAGTGGTCCAGTTTGCTAGTTCACTGCTCCTTTGTTTACACTTCCCCTCACCCAAAAAAGAGTATTCCATTGTAGAAATAGACTACCGTCTGTCCATCCTCATGCTTAAAGGGCTTTTGGGCTCAGATGCCTACTAATGTGACTGATAGAAGGAGAATTTTATTTTGTTGCATATGCCAATACTTTCTTCTCTTATACATCTACTGGTATATACCTGTCTTCTCAAATTCTCAGGGATGGGAAGAGGAGTAAATTGTAAGTATCTTGTTGATTTACAATGTTCTACCAAAGCGCCGTCAATTGGGTGGCTTATAAGCAGCAGAAATTTATTGATTACAGTTCTGGATGCTGAGAAGCCCAAGATTAGGAAGGACACATGGTTGGATTTTGGTAAACATGTCTTTCTAGGTCACAGATTAAAAACATCGTGGTATATCCTTAAAAGGTAGAGGGGGTAATGTTTGAGTTACATTGGATTTCTCTGGCAGGGCTCTAATCTCAGTGATGAAGGTTCAAACCTTACATTATAAATACTCATCAATGTCCCTCTTCTAAATACCATTATTATATTGGGTTATGAAATTTATAAACTGTGTTGGAGCACAAACATTCAGACCACAGGCTCATGTCTAATCAAAGAGGACTGATGATCCCCTAAGACAAGGACAAAGACTATGGCTGAGACTGAGTTTGATCATTTGCTTTTTGCTTTCATAATTATTTTTTATTTACTTTACATACTGATCACAGTCCCCCTCTCTCCCCTTCTCCCAGAGTTACCCTTACAAATCCTTCTACCCACTGCCTCTCCTCTTTTTTTCAGAGAAGGGGAGGGTACCACCCCACTCTGGGACATCTTGTCCCAGCAGGACTAGCCACATTCTCTCCTTCTGAGGCCCAACCAGGCAGTAGGGAGAAGAGAATCCAATGTCAGGGAACAGAGCCTGAGGTAGCTTCTGTTCCACATGTTAGGGAACCCATTATGAAGACCAAGCTGCACATTTTCTACAAATATGTAGGAGGTCTAAGTCTTGCTCCTGCATGCTCCCTGGTTGGTGGCCCAGGTTCTGTGGGCCACCAATGTCCCAGGCTAGTTGACCCTGTGGATCTTCTTCTAGTGCCCTTGACCCTTCCAAGTTGCTTACTTCTTATCCCCCAATCTTCCGCAAGACTCCCTGAGCCCTGCCTGATGTTTGGGTGTGGATCTCTGTATCTGTTTCCATCAGCTGCTGGATGAAGTTATGCTAGCTTCCTGTCTGCAAGTACAGCAGAGTATCATTAATTAATAGTGTCAGGGGTTGGCTGTCTCACATGGCATGGGTCTCAAGTTGGGGCAGTTATTGGTAGGCTCTTCCCTCAGTCTCTGCTCCATCTTCATCCCTGCATGTCTTGTAGGCAAGACAAATTTTGGGTTTAAGGTTTTGTGGGTGGATTGATGTCCTCATCCCTCCTCTGGAATTATTGCCTTGCTACAGGAGCTGGCCACTTCAGTCTTTATATCCCCCTTTGGTAGGAATCTCAGCTAAGGCCACCCCATAGACTCTCAGTATCCTCTCCCATTCTAGGCCTCCAGCTAGTCTCAGAGATACTCCCTATCCACATTTCCATTCTCATTCTCAATCCTCTCTTGCCCCCACCCCACCTCATGGCCACCCTTTCCCCCTCCTCACCCCATCTCCTACCCAGTTCCCCCTCTCCATCCAGTTTCAATTGCATATTTTGTTTCCCCTTCTGAGTGAGGTTTGCACACTCTCCCTTGGTACCTCCTTATTACCCAGTGTCTTTGGGTCTGGGGATTGTAGCGCGGTTATTTTTATAATGACTGCATGTGGCCCCGTCATCATGCCCAATTAAGCAGATGAGAGCACCAAGGCCTACAAATTGAATGACTAGTACACACTAAAGCAGAGTGTAAACTCAGATGATTTGGTCCAAGAGCAAGATCTCTCCCCCCTTTTTCATCAGTGCTCCTCACAGAAATAAGAAAGATCTAATTAGAAGGAGATTCACTCTTAAACCATCCTCATACCATCGTAAAATCTCTGTGTGCTTGTAAAGTTAGAAGTTCACTGCTGTCCTTCCCCCCTCCAAGGTTACGTATGATCATATACTGCAATGCTACCTTCAAGAAAGGACTTGAAAATATTTTTTGGAGAGTAGTCCTGCCATTCTGTGGCTCCCAGTGCGGCTCTTCCATAGCTGGCTCTGTTGGACTGATGGGCTCTGATTTTCCATAAAGCACTCTGGGCTTCAGCATCATCTACTGAGATGTAAGGTCATGATTGAGTGTGTTCTGTGTTTCAAGAAGTTGAAAATGAAAAATCTCAATTTTATTAGCAGAGTGAAAATTTCTGTTTTTCACATTCTGTCTCTGGAGATATTGAGGTCCTAGGAGCTCAGACAGGAGGCAAGTTTTGTTCACAAGTTCCTAATGCCAGGGGTCCAGAGTGAAAGCACATGGGAGTGTTTGGGGGAAGCAGTTAATCAGTATCATCTTTAACTGAATTGTTTTCCATCAAATCTGAGGGCTAAAGGTGAAATGGGCAGATACCACAAATAATTGCTTTATTTCTAGGGTGAGTTGTTCCTGGCCTGGGGCACTAGGTGTGGATCTCAGTTTGATTTCATTACATTTCTATGTCATTCTTGCTTTGGCGTAGAGATTAATTTCTATTTTCGTGGACTGGTGTGGGGAAATCACTCTGAGATATTTCAAGGTTTAATTATTAAATCAACAGAAGATCTGTGCAGATTCTAATGACAAAAGGATACAGGGCCTGATGAGTACTGGGATTCCTTCAAGTCAGCTTCGGGTTGTTCCAAACCTTCTCAGCTCATACCTGCTGGTATGGCCTGGCTCCTCTCTAGTTTCCCTTCCCTTCCCTTCCCTTCCCTTCCCTTCCCTTCCCTTCCCTTCCCTTCCCTTCCCTTCCCTTCCCTTCCCTTCCCTTCCTTTCCCTTCCTTTCTTTCCCTTCCCCTTCTCCTCTTCCTCCTCCTCCTCCACTTCCTCTTCCCCATCTCTACCCTTTCCTCACCTCCATGGTGTGTGTGTGTGTGTGTGTGTGTGTGTGTGTGTGTGTATGTGTATACTTGATATGTGTATACATTTGGAGGCTAGAGGTTGGGTATCTAACACCATCGCTGTTGACCTTATCTTTTGAGATAGGGCTCTTTCTGAATCTTTTCTCATTGATTTCATTAGACTGGCTGGCCAGCAAGCCTTTGGGATCTACTTGTCTTAGCCCTTCAGCATTTACATGGGTATGTACTGGGAATCTATACTCAGGTCCTCTTGTTTTTGTAGCACTTTTACTCACTGATCCATCTCCATGGCCCCACCCTTCATTGTGTTCCACACTTCTTCCCCCTTCTTAATTTAAAAATTAGCCTTGATGCATAATGGGAACAGCAAACTTAGATATTATGAGCATCTCTTGGACAAACAGATGAAACCAAAATATAGGCTGAGGAAGAGATCTGAAGCAGAGCCAGAATGGGAACTTTATTTTTGTGACTCACCCACCTAATATTGTCATTTATTTTTACTTTTATGTTTTATTGTGCAGGGAACTGAATCATGGGCCTTGTATCTACTGCACACATCCTCTTCACCACTTACTAGTCTTAAAAGTTTGCCCAAACCACCCAAAAACATTGACTATTTTTTCATAGTATAAAATATTACGTGACTTTTATAAAATATATAAAACTATAAAGAAAAAAATAAAAAAGACCAACTGTTCATTTACACACAGATAACCATTCTTTTTATATTTTCATTTATCCTCTGAAATATTCATACATTTGTATATTATTTTAAAAACATATTTTAGTACATGTAATATTTACTATGTATATGTGTACAGAAGTCCATATACCATGGTGCAGCCATGGTGATAAGACAATAATTTGCAGGAGTCAGCTTTCTCTTTCTAACCCATAGGACCCAGGAATGGAACTCAGGTCCTTAGGCAAGGTGGAGAGTGTCTTTCTGCTGAAGCCTTCTCTCTGGCCCTGTGTACTGTCTGTTTGATCATGTCCATCTACCATTTTCTCCTTTTTAAAAATCATCCTGGAGAGGCCCTTGGCCCTGTGAAGGTTCTATGCCCCAGTGTAGTAAGCAGGAGAGGGTGGGGTGGCAAACAGGGGGAGGGGGGAAAAGGGAGGGAACAGGGGTTTGTTCTTGTTGTTGTTTGTTGTTTTTTGTTTTGTTTTTGTTTTTTTTTTTGGAGGGGAAACTGGGAAAGGAGATATCCCATGACATGTAAATAAAGAAATATCTAATAAAAAAATCATCCCTAGTGCCCACCCCATCACTCTTTCATGTCCACCTTTAAATATATTTGTTATTGATAATCTCCTGAGTCCAATTAGTGCTGCCTATATGATCATGAGTGTGGGCTATCTACTATGATACAATCACTACCCTTACCAGTGTGAGAAAAATTTCTCCCTACCTCCATTCTATTCAAACAAATAGAATTGCGTTTATTTTAACAAAATTGGCTTTTGTAACAGAGACACCTTTGCATTCTGCTTTTTATGTTTAACTCTCTCTTGTCAGCATTATATTATGGCATTAAAGATTCTTGAAAATGTGATTTTTAATAGGAATATAGTTTTCTGATTTGTGGTTATGCCATAATTTGCTTAACTATTTGTGGTATGGAATGGAGGAAGAAATCTCACTTTTCTTCCTTCCTTCTCCCTTCCTCCACTCTTCTTTAGTATGTTAATTGTAGGAATTAATGGGTACTACTGCTGTATTCCTGTGCATGTTTATACTGGCCATTGATCATGTACACCCTACTTTTATCTTTCCCCTCTCCAGCACCTTCTCAGTCTTTAATAGTTTCCATTTTTAATTTAAAAGTGGGCAAGTGAGACATTTTATATGTCCTCAAGGGGAGGGGAATGATCTTCCACAATCTTAAACCTGTTACTTTTTGTTCAAAGCTCTGGATTGATTTTTTTTCCCTGTAGGTCACAGATGTTCACACATCAAGGAAAGAATGAGTCTGCTGTGTGATTGTATTGCTTTAATTACCATGGTTTCTTGTGACTTCTTTTGCCCCTTCTCTGTTCCCACAGATAGTGCAGAATCTACTTCATTCTGTGCTTCCCCTTTGTAACCACCTCATTTTAAAAACAATGGTTTGCTTATCCTGCCTGACATCATCATATCACCTACCCTTTTGGCTTTTTTCTCCATCTTTAAAGTATTTTTTTTTTAATCCTAAGTTTTGTTTTTACTTCCTTCTTTCCTTTCATTCATCCTTCCTTGCTCCTTCTCTCCCTCTTTTCCTCTCCCTTCCCTTCCATTTCTTCCAACTTTAATAAGGTATAACTGACAGATAAAAATCACATATATTTATGATTGTAATGTGATGCTTTGATGTCTATAGACCATTTGAAGTGATTCTCACAGTCAAGCTAATGATATCATCTATCAGTTCACATTGCTGTATTTTTGCCAGGGATATCATTTAAAGGTAATCTAAGGCAATTTTCTTATGTATGATGTGTCATCATTTGTTATAGTCACATTGCTGTATCAACATCTTAAACCAGTTAAGTAAACTGGAAGAGGATAAATGAGAAATTTGTTTGAGAAACTTTCTTCATGAAGCACAGCACTGTGGTGGCTTGAATAGGAATGATCCCTCTAGGCTCGTATGTCTGAATGCTTGGTCTTCAGCGGGTGGAACTGTTTGGAAAGGATTAGGAGGTGTGGCCTTGTTGGAAGAGGTTTATATCTGAGAGTGAGCTTTGAGATTCCAAAAGCCCATGCCACTCCCAGTTACCTCTCTCTCTGTCTGTGGTTGTTGTCTCAAGATGCCACTGTCCCAGCACCATGCTTACTTGCCTGTTGCCACACTCCCCTATTATAATGGTCGTATATTCACCCTCTGAAACTGTAAGCTCCAATAAACTGTTTCTTCTATAGGTTGTCTTGGTCATGATATCTTATTACAAGCAATAGAACAGGAACTAAAACAGCATCTTATGGTTAATAAATCCTAGCTTGTCCTGAGGAAGGCAGATAGGAATGATTCTAGGTCCACTGTGATTCACTCATAACTGGGAGCCCATTTGAGGAATTTTTTTTCTTCCCATTTCAAATAGAGTAGACAGCACAGTGTAAGACAGTGTAGACAGGAAAGGCAAGTAGAAGCTGATTCCTTGAATCTCACCTTGCTCCTGACTTGCAGTGGGTCCTCTTCATGTACATATTCTGAATATTAACTTGCTTATCTGTAGTTTAGTAGTAATAATGGACCATGGCGTTTGGCAAGGACTTAAAGGCAATTTATCTAAGTGTTAAGATTGGTCCTGGAAGTCCAAAGCAGTCAATACAGGATAGTGAGGATCATTTTACCTGTTTGTCTTATCTTATTCCTGCATGAAATGTCAGTGTTCATGTTTCTATGGCTAGAAGAAAAAAATGAAAAGAATGCTCATAGGATGAATCCTATGTTTACATGTACTTGTATAAACTACATACATTTGGGTTTACATTAAGGACTGGGAACTTTGACCACTGGAGTCAGGAAGGAGTAGAGGGTCAAATGTTAGTATCTTAATTGGCATATTTGGAAAGAAGGCCTTAGCTCTTTACATTATCTATGCTCATAGAGGGGGTCTGGAGTGCATGTGAGACAATACTCTTTTCTGGAAGCTGGACCGGGACTGGAGTAATCATCCTCACTCATTTGGATAGATGTGACCTTCATTCCACTTTCTGCAGCTGTTCTCCAGCAGTCAAATATGTCTCTACCAGGTGCAGAAAAATCCTTTACCGTGAAGAACAATGTGTAGTAATACCTGCTCCCAAGTGAGGTCATCTCCTCTCAGAGCAGTGTACCTCCAGGCTGACTGGTTGCTCCATGCTGTTCTTTCAGGCTGAACAGCAGCGGGACTGAATCACCTTCCAGGAGCACCTCATGGCACTTTGCTAATTATTTTGTGATGCCAGGTAAGCTATAAAGTTGTCTTTCCTGCTGTTTTCTAGCTCAGAGCCACGTGTCAAAAAAAAAAAAAAAAAAAAAAAAAAAAAA
>JADRCD010237464.1:10537-27799 GCA_019843815.1 Montemys delectorum | reverse complement strand
GCCTCCTTTAATGAACAAGAAACACCATTCATGTGACATGTGATAGAACTCTACAGCTACAGCTGATATCATCAGTTGTCAAAACTGGTAGGTAGCTGAACATCTTCTTATCAGGGAGGCCCTACCCTCAAGAGGGCTATCAATTGCCCCTGCTTGTATGGGTTGCTATTGAACAGGTGTCAGTGTGCCAACTAGGCAAAAAGATGGGCATGGAGGTCAAATCCTAGCCTGTGGAGATTGTGCTGCCCCCTGATATGGCCTGAAGCCTGGCTGAACACCTTGACAGCTCTTCCACAGGGTGTTCAAGGAATCCTGTGGTCTAGAAAATCCTCTAGGCTTCTCCCCACAAGCTGCACTCCTGCAGGATTCAAGGTGTGGTCTCCCTGGAGGTACAAAGCAGCAGGTATAGGGTAGGATGAAGTGCTGCCAGTCAGAGAAATCCTGCTCAAATTCTTGCTTCAAAGATATGATAGAGGCAGACATGTGACTGCATTCCTCAGTGCCTTGTTTCCTGTTGCATAGAATAGAAATGACATTCAACTCTCTCATAGAGCTGCCTCAAAAGTGAAGGCAATGGTCTACCTAATCCAGGGTAAATCTCAACAATTGGAGGTATCTGACACTTAAAACCAAGAACCATTCATGGAACTCAGTGCTCAATTCTGGAATCCTTTTCACAGCATTCTCAACAAACCACGGACAAGGAATCAACTTCTACTAACCAGATACTTAGGACTTATGAGGACAGCTCACGAGGCTTTAGAAAATGCCACTTCAGGGCTGGAGAGATGGCTCAGTGGGTAAGAGCACTGGCTGCTCTTCCAGAGGTCTTGAGTTCAAATCCCAGCAACCACATGGTGGCTCACAACCATCCGTAATGAGATCTGACGCCTGAGATCATCTGGTGTGTCTGAAGACAGCTACAGTGTACTTACATATAATAATAAATAAATCATAAAAAAAAAATTAGAAAAAAAAATGCCACTTCAGCAGGCAGTGGTAGCCCATGCCTTTAATCCCAGTACTTGGGAGGCAGAGGCAGGTGGAGTTCTGAGTTCGAGGCCAGCCTGTTCTACAAAGTTGAGTTCCAGGACAGCCAGGGCTATACAGAGAAACCCTGTCTCAAAAAAACAAAAAACAAAAAACAAAATAAAACAAAAATGCCACTTCAGATGCATAATACTTATCAAAAGGAACGAGCTCCCAGAAACATGTCCTTAGGCAACTGTAACAACACAGTGTGCTGAGTGAAGGCAGGTAGTTTAAGCCCATCACATCCTAAACCGTATGTTTTAACCTGTTGCTCCTGGGACTTCAAGGAACAAAAGAGCACAAGATTAGATCAAGCACAAGAGAAGAATGATGTAACAAAGAGATTCAGGGCCACTCCTCTAGCTGCTACCACAGTGACACAAACACAACACACTCACTATAGGAAACTTCACTGTCTCACTGTCTAGCCTGGAATCTACTATGTAGACAAGGATGTTGAAGGAGTTCTAGGAAGACTATATTTATTTACAAAAAAATAAAACAAAATAACAACAACAAAATTTAGCTGGGAGGTGCACTCCAGAGGCAGAGGCAGAGGCAGGCAGATCTCTGTGAGTTTGAGGCCAGCCTGGTCTACAACGTGAGTTCCAGGACAGCCAAGTTACACAGAGAAACCCTGTCTCAAGGCAAACAACAGCAGCAGCAGTAACAGCAGTAACAAGGAAAATACTGACACCTTGCAAATAGAAGAATTGAGTCAGAGGAGCAAAATGAGATGAAGGTTTTGAATCGTGGGAAGGCAGAAACAGAGGGAGGATGATAAAGAAGGAAGAATAAGGGGCTGCAGCTTGAATGCTGCTCTATTCCATAAAAAAGACCCCAGAAACCAAGAATAAGGTGAAACAGGAAATGTTTAAGTGGCAACAAAATGGTGAGACTCACATATGTGTGTGCACACCTATATTTTTAATTGTTAAAAATTTATTTTTATATGTATAATTGTTTTGCCTGTGTGTATGTCTGTACCACATGCGTGCCTAGTATCCAAAGAGGCCAGAAGAAAATGTTGGATCTCTTGGAATGGAGTAACAGATTCTACTTGTGAGCCACCATGTGGGTGCTGGGAATTAAAACCCAGGTTCTCTGGAAAAGCAGCCAGTGATCTTAATGGCTGGACCATGGATCCATCCTCACATATAACTTTACTTTGTATGACTGTGTCTATGTATGGAAGGAAAGTTGCTAGATAGTTTAAATGCTAGGTAAGCACTCTACTATCTCAGTTCATCCCCAACACATTTTCTCGTCTCGCTTTACTTATGACCCAGTTTATTTACATAGGGAGTTTTATCTGGATGTGTGTTTGTACAATGTACATGTCCTGGTGCCCACGGAGGTCAGAAGAAGGTGTTGGACCCAGCCAGTACTGAGAACCGAACCCGGATCCTCAAAAGAGCAACAAGAGCTCTTGACTGCTGAGCTATCTTCCATTTAGTATTTCCCACATTTATAAATCCCACATTTAGTAGCATCCTTATTTTGCCACAGGAAGGAAAGGGAGCCCACCCTGTTGTAGTTTCCATAATCTTACCGGGATAAACTGCTCCAGTCGGCCTTGGGGAAAGATGCCATAGAGTTTTGGCCCAAGTGACCTCTCTGCAAGAATGGCAAACATAACACTCTCCAGAACCATCGCCTCAGCCCCCTAGAACAGATGCAATAGACCGGGTATTAGTGTTTCATAGACAGATGTGCTATCTCAGGAGCAGGTTCCTCCAGGCTGCTAGGCCTTCTTTGGCATGGGCAATGATTCTCCTTCATCCCTCTCTCCGTTCCTCAGTCCCTCCCCTACCTTACACACACACACACACACACACACACACACACACACACACACACACACATTCACGACTTATACAGGATCTAGCTCACATCAATGATGTTTAAAATTAATTTAAGTTACTAGTTCCAAAAATACAATTTTCCCTCCAAGTAATATTAAGAATAAAAAGTTCTCTAGCCCATTATATTACATACTAATACTCTGTAGAAAATTCTTTAAGACAAATAAAAAAAATTGGTATCCTACTAAGAAAGTTCTGTTAACACTATTTGTTTTGAGAAAGTCCTAGGTAGCCCAGGCTGGCCATGAACTATGTAGCAGATGATTCTCCTGCCTCTGCTGGGATTACAGGCATGTGCCACTCTATTCACTTTATTTGGTACAAGGGACCCAAACCATGACTTCTTGCATGCTATGCAAGAACTATTGGAACTCTATCCTCAGCCCCAACCCGTGCAGTCCTAAGTGCCCGTGGTTATCCTATGTTACTATGCTCACTATACTCACTGTATCTTAGGAAGACAGTTATGGGCTATCCACTAACAGAAGTCCTTTCTCATGTCACATGGTACTCTCCAAAGCAAGTCACTTTATAAACTGGCTTATTAAGGGCCACTGTTTGTATTGTGTCTATTCATTTTACAACGTAGCTGTTTGAGTCTCACCCCTGACCTCTCACCAAAGACGACAACATCCATTCTGATGAAGAGGACTTAAGTGCCTCTCCACTAAGTACCCAGTGAGCTTGAATGCTCCAAAGGCTTCCTGCCTAGTCTGTGGGTTCTAGGTTTTGAATTTCAATTCTTGTCTTGTTAAATTAAAGCCGTTATGCTCTTCTTTAGATTTATTTTGTGTGTATGGGTGTTTGTCTGCATAAATATATGTGCAGTATATGTGCCTGGTGCTTGAGGAAGTCAGAAGGCACTGGATTCTTTGGAAGTGGAATTCTGGATGGTTTGAGTTACTGTGTGGATACTAGAAACTGAACCTGGATCCTCTGTAAGAACAGGAAGTGCTCTTAGCCACTGAGACATCTCTCCAGCCTCTTCCCTCCATCTTCTATTTTTAGACCTAATAACTCATAGAACCATGACTTCAAAATCCACCTTTTTCCTCCAATTGATATTCATTCCTGTCACCCTGTAAACAGCAAATTAGGTAGGGCGTGTGTGTGAGTTGTCTTTTGTTAAGAGTAGTGGGTGGAAGGGCCTTTGGCTCTCTCACAGAGCCTTAATCTTTTATTGTCTTAGGTCCTAGCTCAGATTCCATCTTAAACTTCAAAAACCTTATTTTCTACAGGCAGGCAGTTACATGCCATGCAGCCACGTGGAAGTCAGTGGACAACTCTTGGGTGTCAGTTCTCTCTTATTACCTTATAGGGTCTGGAGGTCAGACTCAGGTAGTCAGACCTGTGCTAGAGCCTCTACCTGTCGAGTATCTCACGTGGCTCCAATCTCACACCAACAGGTGTGTGTCGCTCCTAAAATCACAACTTTCCCCCTTCTTCCCAGCTTTCAGGTGATTTTGATCACTCTTTGGTCTGTTTTTGTTTGTTTCTTTTGTTTTTTAAGAGACAGGGCTTCTTTATGTAGTCCTGGCTGCTCTGGAACTTGTTCTGTAGACCGGGCCGGCCTCAAACTCAGAGATTTGATCACCCTTAATTAAGAAATATGCTATGGGTGAAAACAATCCCATAAACATGCTTATAGCATTTACATTACGAACTCAGGGGGCTTGGGGCTTTAGCTCATTGTAGAGCATCTGCCTAAGAAGTGGGAGGTCCTGTGTTGGGTCCTCAACTCTGAAGGTTTAAAAAACAAACAAACAGACAAAAACTGAATTCAGAAACTGAGGACAAGCTCATTAGGCAACAGTAGAATGCCACAGCTGATAAGACAAGGGGAGAAATGCTGTTTCCAAAGCTATCAAAGCACACAAAATCCTAAGTCAGTCACTTCCCCTGTGTGTGGACAAGTGCTTGTTCTAATCCCTACAATTACAGCTTAACTATAATCTTGTATAATCCCCATATTAGTCTAATTATACCTTTCGAGGTTCAATCTGTATTTATTAATTGCAAGTGTGTGTATTTGACAATATAGATATTAATTTGTTCAGACTAAGGAATTGGGTATCACATGGACTTGTATCCTTTTTGACAACACCGAATACCTCTGTTCAGAAGATAAAATGTTCTTATTGCTCATCTAACCCTCGTAACACATTGGTTTAGGAGGGACAGTTACTGCAGCCCTGTCTGACCTGAAGCCCGATACTGCAGAGACTCTCAGGGGAGCTCAAGCGAAGGCCCTCAAGGTGTCCTCTGCTGTAGTCCTCTCCCCTGTAGGCTGGGAGCAGTCTCCTCGGCGCCTCCTACAGTGGAAACTGCAAAAGCAAGCAGAGCCTGACCATAACTGAACAAGAGGATCTTAGGCTGAGCTCTAGAGTAGGCAATCTACCAGGTATGGCTCCTTGTAGCTATATGCCATCTGTAGAACTCCCCCTCCCCCACATCCACATTCTAACTTTCAGTATAATCATTTCTAAGCTTCTTTTGTCTAAAAATCCAGACTTCTGTTATGATTAAAATTTGTTTTCCAACTTCCCACACTGCAGATTGATTACAATGATCATGAGGGTTCAACTGCGTCGGAAATGTTAAATTTTGTACTTTTTTTCCTTTGGGCAGTCTTATGCAGCACTTGTTGACCTTGAACTGTTTATAGCTAACCCTGAACTTCTGATTTTCCTTCCTGCTGGGATTAAAAGTATGAACCACCATGCCTAGTTCTTACAATGCTTGCAGATGGAATCCAAGGTTTTGTACACGATATGCAAGCATTCTGTCCATATAAAAAGAAAAAAATTAGAGAAAGAGAGAAGAGAGAGAATGTGCATGCTTGTGGCTGCTTACACGCCACACTACAGGGTCAGAGGACAACTTCCAGGAGTTGGTGTTCTCTTCCCATCATGTGGGCACTGGGGTTGAACTCGGGTGGTTAGGCTTAGTAGTAAGTTGACTTTACCCACTGATCCATCTTGTCAGCCTGTCCTGGTTGGTTTTTGAGACAAAACCTTTGCATTACTGTACAGGCTACTCTTAAATTTCCAATCTCCCTGCACCTCCTGCATCAGCTTCCCCAGTGACAGACTGCAGGCAGGTGACACAATACCTGATCTCATATGTTAGATTTAAAGTTCAGTAAGTTCATCAGTACCAGTCTATGTGTGTGGCAGCACTGTCGCTGGTACCTGGATTAATAGACTCTTGCAGAGGCCATCAACCTGCACACAGATGTGGTGCCCAGACAGAGATATAAGCAATTCCAAGCCCCAATGTTCTCCTTGGTGGCTATGTGAAGCAAGTGAGCAGCTGTCAAAACAAACAGGGCTTGGTCCCCCAGCCATATCATCACTGGGTCAGCCACAGGCTAGTGCAACATTTTTGGAGAAATCAATACCTCAACTATTTAGTTTCAGAAATAAAACTTAATCATTCATTCATTCAAAACACAAAATGTTTGATAAATACTTAGCATTGTGCTAAGTATCAGAAAACCAAAGAGTAAGCCCCATCAGGCTCTGTCTGTATGGAACTCACAAAAAGAACTAGGAAATGACTAAACAGAACTACAGAAAGAGTCAAGGCCATGAAGGGACAGAAGGTGGGAAAGACAGGTTATGAAAGGGCAGTGATTTCCAAACAGACAACACTGAACTAAGACCCAGGAATGCAGGGTGCAAATGAGCTGAGTTCTTTTGATGGAGGAAGTCTGGAGCAGTCAAGGAAGTGAGAGAGCGGTTGCTCAACTGGGCAACCAGGACAGACAGGAGCAGCCTGTGGGACAGACAGGAACATGTGAAATAACATACACTGAAACCTTATACACTGAGCAAACTCCCAGAGCAAAAGAGAAACTGGCTTATTCCTGAGAACTTGCACTCTACAGCAATAGTCTCAAAGTAGTCACAACAGCAAGAGCCCCTAAGGCTCAGGAAACATCAGGAAGGGGAAGTGGAAAGAGTGCAATGGCCAGGAGATGAGCAGGAATGCTGCAACAAGCTGTCTTCATGGTATGGCATTGCATGGCATGGCATGGCATGGCTGTTGCACTTGTGAGCTCACAGCACCTGTGGTTTTCTACATTAACAAATCAAGCCAGTTAACATTCCAAACGGTAGGGCAGTGGCTGTTACATGGTATACTCCTAGCTGAGGGGTTACTAGCAGTTCTTGGCAGTTAATGGGAGGGCAGTGGTTGTCACATGGTACCGCTCCTAGCTGAGGGGTTGATAGCAGTTCTTGGCAGTTAATGGTTTCTGAGGAAGGGAGAGTCAATTCTCTCCAAGTATGTGGCCCTGGCTGGCTGGATGCCCATGTTCTGATGGATGGCCTGTATGCCGGCAGCACTAATTGGACTGGACTCTAGGAGTTGATGTTGCTGTTTTTCTTAAAGAAGACACATGTTGGGTGGGGTCTGGAAGAGTTGGAGAGGAATAAGGGGTTAACATGATCGAGATACATTATATAGGGAGTAGAGATGGCTCCAAGGTTAAGAGCACTTGTTATTCTTGCAAAAGACATCAGTTTGATTACCGGCACCCACTCGTTTGAGATTTAATGCCCTCTTTTGACCTCGGAGGGCACTAGGCATGCACATGGGGCACTTGCAAGCAAATCACCCACAGACATAAATAAATGCAAAAAAATAAGATATATAATATACATGTATAAAATATTAAAGGAATGAAAATTTTCCTAAAATTACCCATCAACAAACACAACCAAACAGTATACACATCAACACTCATCCTCACAGCGACATAATGTTTTCTGATATTTTTGTCTACTCTATTTCATTTAGAAAGCAAGCTGGGTGTACTATGCATACCCTAGTGCCTACTAAACTACTAAGTTTAGGCAACATACTGAAACTTTGCTTTCTAAAAAATGCTCCCAAAACCAAAATTGCTAACATTTCATGTAATCTACCATTTGCAAACAACTGATTCAAATCTGGGCAGTGGGAGAAGAGGAGGTAAGATGGCTGCCTTTGTAGGAAAAGGAGCTACAGGTGCTACTGAGGGTCCAAACTAGAGGAAAGCAAAATGCCTGCTGACTTGGCAATGTACAAGTTGCTGGTGATAAAAACTAGAGCTTCAGAGGAGTGATCGGTACGTGGATTAGACAGGAAAGGGTGAACAAAAGAAAGAGGGACATCTAGATAGGTGAAGGAACAAATTTATACTTTCATTATCTCTACAAAGTTTTAGTTTCGTAGGGGAGAACCCAGTCAGTAAAGGTTTGTCATGTATGTGTGAAAGTTTGGTCCCTAGAACTTATATAAAAAAGCTGGGCATGGTGGTGTGCCCTTGCTGTCATAATGTCAGACAAGCACAAAACCACTAAGCTAGAACCTCAGCTTGCTTTTTGCTTTTTTAAAAAATTTATTTATGGGCTGGAGAGATGGTTCAGAGGTTAAGAGCAGTGGCTATTCTTCCAAAGGTCCTGAGTTCAATTCCCAGTAACCACATGGTGGCTCACAACCATCTGTAATGGGATCTGGTGTCCTCTTCTGGTGTGCAGGCATACATTTAAGCAGAACACTGCATACACGGTAAATAAATAAATCTTAATTTATTCTTTCTTGTGGCATTCTAGGGGCATGGCCAATCCTCAAGAGGCAGATCAAGATCAAGACAGGTGTGGTAAAGCAATTGGTCAAAGAAAAAGTGATGTATGAAAAAGAAGCAAAGTAACAAGACAAAGACTGTAAAAGAATGAAGGCTAAAGATAGTGAAAACTATGCCATTAAGAAGCAAGTAGGAGGGCTAGAGAGATGGCTCAGCAGTTCAGGGCACTGGCTAATCTTCTCAAGGTCCAAAGTTCAATTCCCAGCAACCACTAGGAGGCTCACAACTATCTATAATTGGATCTGACCTCTTTTGGTATGCAAGTGTACTTGCAGATGAAGTATCAAGTCCATTTTAAAAGAAAGAAACAAGCAGCTGGATGGTGGTGGCATACACCTTTAATCCCAGCACTTGGAGGCAGAGGCAGGTGGATTTCTGAGTTTGAGGCCAGCCTGGTCTACAGAGTGAGTTCCAGGACAGCCAGGGCTACACGAGAAACCCTGCCTTGAAAAACCAAAAAAAAAAAAAAAAAAAAGAAAGAAAGAAAGAAAGAAACAAGCAACTTCTTTGAGGTGGGCTGATATCCATGGCAGGCCTCCCTTTTTCTTAGGAGAAAGGGAGGGGGCATGGAGGAGGTGATGTGAGAAGGAGAGACTGAGAGGAGAGGAGGGAAGGGAAACTGCTACCCACAAGTTAGTTAGTTAGTTAGTTAGATAGATAGATAGATAGATAGATAGATAGATAGTTAATGATAAGAGAAGAAACAGGTAGAGATGCTGCAAGAGTCTCGGGTGATGATCCCAGATTGCCAGTGTCAGTAAGAGGCTGCATATACAAATTTTCAGCAGATATTAGAAAGCGAGAAAGACTTGGATGGAAGAAGGCAAGGAGCATAAGGAAGCATGTGTAATACTGCATTGAGTGAAGTTAGAAGCTAGCAATTTTTCTGTACAAGGTAGCCAGAAAAATGTGTCATAGTGTCAGATCCTCTGGAACTAGAGTTACAGCTGTGAACTGCCATGTGGGTGCTGGGAATCAAACTTAGGTTCTCTGTAGAGGAGCCGGTGCTCTTTAGAATCTCTGAGCCACTTTTCCAGCCTCCTGTTTTTCACTTTTTATTTTGAGGTATGATCGGTCTAAACTGCCCAGACTGGCCTTGAACTCCATCTGTAATCCAACTAGTGAGTTTCTTGCTTCAGCCTCCCAAATAGCTGAGACTATGGGTCTGTGCTACCTACCATCTTTTGTTTGATTGAATGGGGGGTCTTGGCCTTGAACTCATGGTCTCCCTGCCTCTAACGTGCAGGTGGTTCAGAGGGCCTGAATTTAATCCCCTATACAGCCAGACTGAGGTGAGAGAAATGTTAGGATGTTTTAGTTAAGGTTTTACTACACAGCCCAGGTTGACCTTAAATTCAGCACAATCTTTCCTTTAAAAAAAAAAAGATTTATTTATATATTTTATATATATGAGTGCTCTATCTTTATGCACACTTGCGTGCCAAAGAGGGCATCCTCTTACATCCTATTACAGATGGTTGTGAGCCACCATGTAGTTGGTGGAAATTGAACTCAGGACCTTTGGAAGAGCAGTCAGTGCTCTTAACCCTCTGAGCCATCTCTCTAGCCCCAACTCAATCTTTTTCCATCAGCCTCCAAGTACAGAGATCCAAGAATGAATCATGGCTTTAAAACAAACAAAACCCCTAAAACTTAAGAAAGACTTAGGAAAGACTAAAATAAAGAAATTCATTTTAAAAAGAAAAATAGAAATTTTATCAGGAAAAGTAGCAGAGATTACACTGAGGTGGAAAATACATCAGCAAGAGCATATGGCTCCTTGGAGAAGGAGTGGGGAATTATGACAATAAGCTGAGAAGCTAAACCCAAAGAAGAAAGAATGGACATGCTGAATGCAAGACAGAGATTCCCTCCCTAGGGGTTGCCAGTGGAAGGTGGCACAAAAGAACAGGGGTTGGAGTAGAAGATGTCAGAAGATGGGATGAGCAGCCAAAGAATGAGTTCCATACTGCATGCCTAGGGTGGGGACAGGAAAGCTGGAAGAGAAAAGAGATACCTGAGGCAGACCTCAGAACCCAAGGCAAACCTGAGGGTGAGGCTTAGCAGGCTGCCAGGCAGCAAGCACTACTGAGGTGGAACTCCAGCTCTCTCTCCCAAATGTGAGATTCACTAGAGTTCATCAGCTTGGGCTGTGGGGTACAGTGCAATAAAGGCAAGCATGGAGATGGCTAGGTTCAGCATGGCAAGGGTTCCAGGCGAGCACAGAAGAGACATTCGGAAGAAAGCACTGAGGATGAATGGAGGGAAAGCCTCAGACACATAGTCATTAGAAGGACATTAGAAGGACGGCCAATGGAGAATATGGAGGGAACAACATCTGCACTACAGACCTCCAAGAAGTCAAAAGTAACTGCTTGAGCCCCACATGACAAAGAGGGTGTCTACCACCTTTTGGAGACAGTCAGGACATACTTATGGGAGAGGACATCAGAAGGAATAATTTTAAAAGCTCGGGAGGGATTCTGTAGAAAACAGAATATCTTGGCCACAGAATGATGACAGAGGTCAGAGGGACACATTGTTTTGGATGGTTGTGAGCTACCATGTGGTTGCTGGGATTTGAATGCAGGACCTTCAGAAGGGCAGTCGGTGCTCTTAACCACTGAGCAATCTCTCCAGCCCAGAAGGGACACGTTGTTACAGAATCTTGGCATAATGAGGGTAAGAAGCAGACAGCCCACAGACCAGGATGAAGGCAAGAGGACCTTCATGTGGACTGGGGTTTCTGTCAAATGTTTGGATGCAAGATGGAAGATGCAGGAGACAGCAGCACTTATGAATGGCTGGAGAGAAAATGTTCTCTACAGAGGGCATGAAGGAATGACCTGTGGGCTCTGGAGCAATAGTGAGAAGAAGAGGACAATTTTTGCATTTATGTATACACGTGTTTATTTGTGTGTGCATGCACATGTAGAGGTCAGAAGATAAATCTTGAGCTCTTTCCTTCCACTATGTGGGTCTGGGGATAAAACAGGTGGCGACAAGCACCTTTATTGCTCAACCATCTCCCCAAGGACTCAGCGAGGAATGGAAACCAGCTTTCCCACCCTCTGTAACTAACTGTGTACATGCCTACTCAAATCACAGAGAAAGTCACATCCCGTGAAGCAGGTCCTGAGAAGGAAGGGGAGGGGCAGCTGTGACTGTCTGTCTTTGAGGATGGCAGCTAAAACCCAAGGGAGGAATGAACAAGAATGTGGGTACTATGCCAGGTGGTGGTGGCACACGCCTTTAATCCCAGCACTTGGGAGGCAGAGGCGGGTGGATTTCTGAGTTCAAGGCCAGCCTGGTCTACAGGGTGAGTTCCAGGACAGCCAGGGCTATACAGAGAAACCCTGTCTCAAAAAACAAAACAAAAAGAATGTGGGTGCCAGCAGGCAAAGTAGAGAACTTCTAGGCCAGGGGGCTCTGCTACTGGGATGTGACTGCAGCTGCAACCCGACAGGGAAAGCAGGAAGCACCAGTCCACAGTCCAGAACCTTCCAGGGGTGGCCAGCTGGCCATGTCACATTGACCACCTTGTGTACACAAGTGTCCCTTCCCTGTAAGTCTAAACACACAAGAGAATGCCCACAAGGTGCCCACATTCTACCGCGCATTTCACATCTGGAGTCTCAAGTTCCCTCCAATGCATTTGTCTCAGTGTTGTTGGTTCCATTTCAGAATCTGGGAAGAAACCTTTCCAACCTGGCTACCAAATCCAGGACAAGCACTGCCACTTCCTAGGGGCAAGAATGCCAGTGAGACAACCAGGCAACGATCTGCTTCCTAATGGTGGCATGACACTGCCAGGGGAGACAGGTGCCTCTATGGCAGAGTATTGGAGATTATTACCTAAGCCTGCATCTCTCAGCATCTCAAACACTGCTTAGAAATTGTCACTACAGACAATTCAACTAGGAATTCAATTAGGAAGCTTCTTGCAGCTCAGCTCCAACTGGTCCAGAGACCTTCTTTTGAAAAAGATAAAGATCAAGTACAGAAACCAGGTCTGCCAAACCACAATTCCACAAGGCTGAACACCACCAGTTTACAGCTCATGCAGATGAAAAGGGACTCGATTACTTACTTGAAATTCATTTTCATTCTGAGCTTGTTCGGATCCCTCTTTATTACAGGACCTCTATGAATGAGAAAAAGCAAACACTTCCGGTGAGATGGAGCACTCTGAGCAGACACTAACTTTGCAACCACAGAATGGGTGTTCACAAAACACCTCAGATATTTAACAAGGGCTTTTGGCCCCCCAGGTGACCAGCGTAGTCTAAAGGCACCAGCAGTCTCCAGCACTTGTGCCAAAACCTTCAAATGCTTCATCTTTTAACAAGGAAAGGGATGTACTGCTGAGACCAAATAGCTGTGCCTCTCATGGCTGTCCCCAAGTACCTTTCACAATTCATTGTTAGAGGAAAGTCACTAGAGAGTGCTCTCTTCCAATCGGGCCTTCTAAATCTCTGCCTGAATTAGCTATGTGGTTCTCTCAAGCGAACCTGCAAAACAGGAATGTCAACATGCCTGTGGAGGGCTGCAGGCAGTAGAGAACATGGACAGAAAGGACAGTGCTAAGCAGGTGATAAAGCTAGGGTGAGCTCTATGCACCTGCCACTTGCCCAGACTAGCTCTTTGCTCCAACCAGTCGAAGTTCAATCTCAACTGTTCCCCTTGTAAACAGAGGACTGTGCATTTAACAAGGTCCTAGGATTGGCTGATAACTGCCACATTAGGAGCTACTTTTACATCAGTTTCCTTAATGAAATTGCAAATTACTGGCAACTAGACTTCTAACAATAAGAACAGACTGGATCATCGACTGGGGTTAAGAGCTTGGGCTATTTCTTAAAGCTCCCCCCACCCCAAGTGCTTTAAAACTGAAACACTGTCTTAGTAATAATGGGAAGAGAAAAAATAAAATCAGAATATAAGAGTTTTGTCAAAATTGTACAGTCAGCTGCCTTCAAAACTGTTATCTTACAATTACATCAGGGTTACTTGAGCCAAACCCAAAAGGTATCCTGTAAAGGAAACCTCCATAAAAGAATTTTAAGCTAACAGATTCTTGAACATCCCATAAAAAACATACCTTGCCATTCCACAGCTTTATCAAAAACACCTGTACCAAGGGTGGAAAGTGTGGACAGGAAAAAAAAATGCCACGTTAAGCAACACCAGCTACTCTAGCAGCATTCAAAACCCCCTGTGATAAAGCAACCGCTCTCACCACCATATGCCAATAACATTCCAACAGGTATCTTAATGTGTTTGGTATAAAAAGTACATTTATCTTACTTCTTTATAAAAGCAGACAATATAAACATCCATGTTCATAAAGCTATCTGCAAAAGACTCCTTACACTGGCGCTAACACATATGCAATAGTAAACATAACATGCGGGTGAGTACATCTGAAACAGAGCAGTCAGTACAAACATGGTGTGCTATATTTTCATCTGTGTAATCTGCATTTCTCTGATGAAAATCTAGATGTTTCAGGTTAAATCCCGTTACAATGAAAGATACAAAAACCAAAATATACCAATAGCCCTTGCCCTTTGCTGACAGTGTGTCAACCAGAGGAGTGACTCGGGATTAGAAAGTTTTATTGCTTCTTATACCCAGAGCACTCTGGAACCAGCCCCATTGTTTGGACTCACACAGCAGTCTATCTCAAGAGATCTATGGGTTCCTAATGAAGGACAGGCTCTAGTTTTTTACTGTTAGTGCTCCCTCAAAGCACACACTCACGAAATCCTGATGCTTCCTTGCTGTGGCTGATATAGGCCAGCAAGCACTGCGCTGTGCTGCACATGGCAAACATGCTCAAGGAGACACCGAGTGCCTCAGAGCTGACTAGCTGCCTATGCTCAAGATGGCTGCATGTGAATCAAGAGACTGAATGGGGCTAAATGGCTCTTTGTGCTTTTTTTTTTCTTCAAGGAAAGTTATGAACAAAACAAGTTCTATGGTCTGATAATTACATACTAATACACTGTAGAAAGTCAGGACAAATGAAGAATTTTCACATCCTATGAACTTTGCTTAACGGGATTTGACCTGTACAAAACCCTAAATGACTACGGTTATTCCTATGCGGTTACTGCTCTAACTGTATCTTAGGGAAACAGTTAACAGGTTGTTAGCTAACAGAAGTCCTTTCCCTGTCTAATGGTGCTCTCCAAACAAGTCACTTTACCTAAAAATATAAACTAGCTTAGTCCCAAAACTGCTCCTTTTAAACATATTGTTACAATATGTGGACATAAATTCCATTGCTCCTTTCCCACACCCACTCACCCCATCCTGTTCCAAGTGGAACTTATGGTTTATACCATAAGAGCACCATCACAAAGACAAGACGGACTTCTGTAGTCCCATGTTCTATTTCCTCAGTACAGAATGAGCTGGAACTCAGGAGAAAGGACAGGAAATCTCAAAGCAGGAAGACAGATGGCCATGAGCTCGTGTAAAGGCAGACACCTCCTAAGGTGTACCAAGCAGACACCTAATCTGTGCGAGAGTCCCAAAGAGTGTCCAGACGAAAAGCAAATTAGAATTTTAGAATGTACACTAACTTATTTTAGTGACACAATTTTATTTAAGGCAGGTATTAAAACACACTGTTTAAGCATAGAGTACAACTTTACATCTTCCTCCAACTAACTTGAAAGTTACCCAAAATTTTAACATTATTTATTATCTATGTGTATGCTGGAGGTCAGAGAACAATCTTTGGCAACTGGCTTTCTCCTTCCACTGTGGTTCCAGAGATTCAGCTCAGGCTATCAGGTTAACATGGCAAATGCTTTTATTTGCTGAGCCTCTCGATGGGCCTATATAGTATCTATTTACGTGCAGTCTTAAAATTTTTTTATTCTATGCTTTCATTTTTAATCATGTGTGTACATGTGTGTTTGAATGTGGATATGAACATGTGTGTCCAACGACAGTTGAAGTTAGAAGGTACTGGATTCCCTGAACTGGAGTTATACTTGACTGTGAGCCATCAGAGGTGCTCTGGGTCCTCTGTATGTACTTTAAGACATCAAAACCACTAAGCTGTCATCCCTGTCCCTGGAAAGATTTTCCTTTTATTGACCTAGTCCTAAATTTAAAATAAGAATTTATTAAAATATAAATTCTGCCAGCTAAGAGAATAGAAGACTTCCACTTTTACTTTTTGTCTGTCTACTAGTTAAAGCTACTTGAAAGCAAGCACTATACTTGGTACCAAGCTTCAAATGTTGCTTTTTTTTTTTTTTTTTTTTTTGGTAAGGCTTTATGGATTTGGTTGTTTTTTTTGTTTGTTTTTGCTGGTTGGTTTTCGTTTTGTTTTGAAGAGCAAACAAATTAAGAAAAAGTGATGAGGAAATCTGGAGAGTAGGAATGTTCCCAGGGAGCAATGTCTTTGGTTTTGTAACTTAAGTTTTTGTTTGTTTGTTTGCTTGCTTGTTTTTTCCACTCCCAGGGCTGAGCATGCTTCACAAATTCTCTTCTACTGTCCTTAGCTTGGTTTTATAATTTGAATCAGACTATGAAAGTAGCAAATGTTTCTGTTACAATTTTGATCTTCAGGAGGTTCTATCCCAGGGCCTTGATAAGAAAATGGAAATGTGTTTTCAGCAGTTCATGTTAGCACTCAGGCAGATCTGATTCAGCGCCAGACTGGTCTACATAGTGAGTTTCAGGTCAGTCAGGGCTCCACAGTAAGCTGACTCCAAATGCACAACAGGGGACAGGAACAGGAAAGACAATGTTGGAGCATAGGGTACAGAGAGCACTAGATTAAATCTGCTACTGTGTAACTTTAGGTTGAAAAGCCTACTTTAGGGCTGGATAGAGTTCAGTAGCAGCATCCCATGCAGCACAGGTGCTCAATCCCTAGCACTCACACGCAAACACGGGTATCTACTTTGAATTACCTATTATTCCAAACTAGTACAAGTTTCTGTCTCTAAGCTCACCAAAACCATCACACAGAACAAACTGACTTAACAGATTTTATTTTGGCAAGTTCTTAATAAAAGATTCTTCAAATAATTAATGAGAAAAATGGATTTGACTAAACTCCAGCAACAGAGGCTCTTCTGTGAATTGAAACAGAATAGCATGCTGTTTTGCTCTGAGTCTGGGGCCAGGAGAGTTTGTAGATAAAACTAAATTAGTGACTTAGTAAAATTCACAGAGAAGGTACTGTGAAATGACAAACATTATCTTCTTTTTTAAATTGTGTGTGTGTGTGTGTGTGTGTGTGTGTGTGTGTGTGTGTGTGTGTATGCATGTATAAGTGTTCACAGGGGTCAGGTGCTAGTAGATCCCTTACAACTGGAGTTATAGGCAGTTGTGAGTAGCCAAGTGAGCTTAGACCATGAACCATGTCTCCAGCCCCTATCGCCTCTTTTAAACAAATCTCTATAAAATATAAACTATAGCCTTTTAAAATAGCCTGGGACTTATGGAGGATTAAGAAAGAATAACCAACAAGTGGGGGTGGTGCATGCCTTTAATTTAATCCTAGCACTTGAAAGGCTGAAGCAGGCAGATCTTTGAGTTTGAGGCCAACCTGGTCTACAGAATGAGTTCCAGGACAGCTGCATAGAGAAACCCTATCTTGAAAAAAACTAAAAGAAGAAAAAGAAAAAGAAAGAGAGAACAAAGGAAAGTAGGGAAGGAAGGAAGGAAGGAAGGAAGGAAGGAAGGAAGGAAGGGGAAAGAGGA
>JADRCD010237464.1:0-10437 GCA_019843815.1 Montemys delectorum | reverse complement strand
AGAGAGAACAAAGGAAAGTAGGGAAGGAAGGAAGGAAGGAAGGAAGGAAGGAAGGAAGGAAGGAAGGAAGGAAGGGGAAAGAGGAGGGGAAAAGAAAGGAGGGGAAGGGAAGGGAGAAGGGAGGGGGAGGGGAAGAGAGGAGAGAGGAGGGGAGGGGAGGGGAGGGGAGGGGAGGGGAGGAAAGGGAAGAATACCCTAACTAAACAGTTTGTTTAGTCTGGAATAATAGCCAATACCCCAAGCAGGACTAAGCAGAACCTGAGCATCTTCCGGTCTCTAGTCTACTAGGATCCCAGGAGAGAAGGAATTACCTCTCTCTACTGAGTGCCAGAAGCCCTGACTGTGCAGCCCAGCACCCCAGCTCACCAGCCACACCTAATTCTAGGTGGCACATCTTCTGTTGTTGTTGCTTAGTTTTTTAATGTTTTTGAGAAAAGATCTCAGTATGTTCCTTGGTGGCCTGGAACTTAGGGATCTTCCTGCCTCCTGCCTTCTGAATGCTGAGATTAAAGGTCTGAACTATCATGTCTGCCAAGAGACATACTAACATGAAACTACAATCCTGCACAGTCCCTGCTACTAATTAATGTTATTGTTCCATCTCAGGTGAGACTAGGAAAAACTAAAGCAAAAAAACCTAAACACACCAGAGTTGGGGCTGTCACAAAGCCTTGAGACTCAGCTAACATGCTTTTACTTTTTATTTGTTATTGCTATGCATGTGCACATATATGTGTATGGATGTAGATGCTCACAATCCATGATGTCCCTGTAGCAGTCAGAAGACAATTTCAGGAGTCAGTTCTCTTCTTCCCTCACGGGTTCGGAGATCAAGCTTGTCAGGGACTGCCTTTACTCACTGACTCACTGCTGGCTCTCAATACTTTATAGCATGTGTGCGTCTCAGTATTATCATAGCTCATAGCCTTCCTCCTCCTTGGTTTCAATGGTAAAATAAGGGACAAAAATTTTGTTTTTGTTATTTTCCAGTCCTGTAAAAATACATTACAGAACACTTTACAAGATCTCAATGCAATGGTCTAAAAAGCAGCTCATATAATCACCTCGTGGAATCTAAACAAGTCATTTCTATGACTATATCTTATTATTATTATTATCTAGTCCATCTTCCTGGACATGAGTTATCTTTAATATGGGTGACTTAATGAATATGGGTGGCAGATCAGAGCCTCTAAGAGGCCTTGGCGACATATGCCAACGTTGGCAAGTGGAAGCCAGAGACTAGAGGCTCCTTTCAGCACATTCTCAGGGTTCAGGTCTTTTCAGGTCAATATGGTGACTGATCTAAGGCTTCATGCATTTGCAAGAGTTGTAAGTGACTTTTCCCAAGAGTGTTTCACCTCTCTGGTCTGGGATTATGTCCAGGTTGGGTCAGCACTGCTAAGCTTCACACAGGAAATGGCACCCAGTGCTCAGGGTGAAGAAGAGTGTCTATGCCCAGCTTTAACCCCACTCCCAATAGATATATGTGCATGGTGTGCTGGAGCCGAAGGAAGAACCTGAGTACTTCAACTGCATTCTCAAATTGAAGCCATGAAGTTTGAAGAATTATTAAATGTTTGTCATTTTCTACTGAGGAAACAGAAGATAGGGTTTCTGGTTTGCCTTGGACAAAAAAAAAAAAGCAAAAGGAAAAGATGGTATTTCAATATATAACATTCTGAAATCTTAATCACTGCATCTCTTTAAGCACAGAACAAACTGTAGCTGCTGCTACTTAATAAGCATTACAATTTTCTTTTTAAAAAGCATTTCTTGAATCCAAAAACTAAATAAAGAAATGAAAGCTGTAGAGAATGCTCCAACTTCAGAGATCTCATACTATACCGTGAATCGTGTCTGTCACCTGGAAACCAGAGTGCTCCAGGCACGATCGCATGGACAAGCCTGCAGCAGAGAACACATGCACACAGCTAAAGTGGTACATTACCCCCCACACCCTTCATTCCCCCAATACATTCCTTCCCAGAGAGGGGTGGGCTGTGGTCAAGTCATCATTCCAGAGACAAGATCTGCATTGGCTTTGTGCTAAAATCCCAAACATTTACAGCCAGCAAGACAAAAACACTTTGAATACGCCAAAATTAGACAGTCAGTCTGTGGTTTATTTAGTTACCAAAAGGCACCAAAGCAGGTATTGAAGGACAATAGGTAGTGATTTGGCAACTACATCTGGAAAACATTAGCTGAGAAATGCTAGTGGGTACCCACGATGGGAGCATTTCACTTCTGAGAATGAGGTTCCAGCTGCCTCAGAAACAGATGTAATTACACTGTTCTTGAAGCACAGGGGATCTTTGTTAACCAAACAACTTGAACTCATAATGACATTAATGTAACAAGGAAAAGATGGCAGTTCCCAGACCTCAATGCCAGGGCCTGGCTTGCCACCAGTCACTGCACAAAGTATGACCTGAATTCTTCACAGAAATATTCATGGGCAACTGATTTCTTAGTACCCAGTAGTTCTGTACTGATTATGTATAAGCTACTTTTACTGTGGCTTAATTTTTAAACTGTAGTTAGGAGAAAATAAGAAGATATTGTGTTTTCTTCTGAACTCAAAAGGGACAATGTTCTAAGTTATAATCTTTGGATCAGTGATACATATCTGCTTTGTGCCTTGATACCTTTAATTATATTATAGTTAGTTTTTAAACAAGCAGTAATATTAGCCTTCTGTTATTTTTTGCAGACAGTACTGGAAGGAGCTCTTTGATGTGTTATAGACACTCATGCCCAGGCTGTCCACAGTGGTGAGGCCAGTCCCTGTTCACACAGTCATGGCTCTGACACAGGGAAGACGAGGCACCCTCTGAGCCTCCTGCAACTGGAATAGCTGACACCACACAGACAATAAACACTGCTATTTGTGTCTTCCACAATTCATGATAAATAAACTAGTTATCTGTAGTCAGCTAAACGTCCTTCTTTGCTAAAGGACGTTGCAGAGCTCGTGTCCCTTCCCAGTATCAGAAAGAAAACATTCAAGTTACATTGGTATCTGGCTCTAGATGTCTAAGCTCTCTTCTAATAATTATACATCACCATCCAAAGTGGAAAGGCTGAACTATTTACTTTTCAAATTTTCTATTAAACTATTTTAGTTCACAGTAATTTTATACATGAGCTTTGTTTTCATTATCTATCCAACTAATAAAAACAGCCTCTTCATTAAAATAGAAGCTAGGCTATATAGAGCCACTAAACTATGCTGCCATGTTAAAAACATGTTCATGTTTCAAAATTTCCTATAAATATTGCACAGTGTGGACCTTGTCTCATCTTGTGCTCATATTTTCAAAAGAAACTATTCTTATCCTTTTTTAAACACAAGACTTTTACATACGCCCATAAAACTCACAGAATCCTAAAAAGAACCTAAAGACACAATTGGGAAGTTTGCTTATGTCTCATCTAAAAGAGAATAAGGGGATTTGGAAGAAACAGATGTTTGGGCGACACAAACTGTGGGCCTTAACCCAGTCAGAGGTTAATCTAGGTAACCCAGTGTTACCTCTTGGTTTTCTCATACCCTTAGAACTGTACCAAAGAGCAGTCATTTCACTGTGACTATAGGAATAAAGACATTAGAATCTCAAAATGCCAGGATGAGAAATGAAAAGGCTAAGAAGCAGTTAGTTATTCTAAACCAAACAGTTATGGATCAAAGAATGAGCTTAAGAAATATTTCCACTTAGTATCTGATTCTTAGAAGTTCAAAACGCTTAAAGCAAAAAAAAAAAAAAAAAAAAAGGGAAAAAGGAATGAAAGGACATACTAAATTAAATCAGTCTTACAATTATGCAAAACATCAAAAAAATCCTGAAAAATAACTAAGTCTGCCATTATGTGTCTTCAACTGATATTCTTCAAGGAGAGAGGAAGGTGTGGCCCTCAAAGGCTACTTATGGCACTTACACAGCTGGCTGTGGAGACACTTCATTTGTGTCTGGATAAACACATGAAAGATGGGAGCTTCCATATATGTAGTAGAGATAAAAAAGGAGAAACAGAATTTGAGTCCTCCTATGACTTAAACATTCCTTTAGTGCAGAGGTTTACTAAAGCAATGAGATTTATTGTTTACTAGGGTAATGACACTCCTGTTTTCTTAGCTCCATGTGAAAATGACAGTTTACTATGAATGTTGGCAAGGTTGTTATTGTGACAATAACAAACCCCTCACCATAGACCTTAAATATTTTCTTCCATGATAGCTCAACTCATTCATTTTGAAAGTTCTAAAAGAGAAAAAAATAAAATTTAAAACTGTGTGGAAAAAGTGTCTGCAAAGAATTAAAATCCATGGGGTAGTCCTGGCATGGTCCTGTGTACGCTCAACCAACATTCCTGGCTTGGCTCTTATCTGTGTCCCTCCTTTCTACTCTCTCCTACTACAGCCATTTTTCAGCAACCTTGAATTTGATTCCTCTCACTGTGTTCTCATAGTATCCTCAATGGCCAACAGCTATTAATATCCAAAACTCCAGGCTGGCAGTAACTATCCCTGCTAGACCCTGCAGAGTTTGAGAACTCCACACCTCTCCTCTAAAAAAAATGCAATTTGGGTGGCCAAAGAGATGGCTTAGCCAGAGGTCCTGAGTTCAATTCCCAGCAATCACATGGTGGCTCACAACCATCTGTACTCATACATTCAATAAATAAATTAATCCTTTAAAAAATGCAACTTGAAGCTGTAAGTTCATGACAACTATTTAAACTTCAGTAAGAAAACTACACTTAAGCTAACTATATATATTAACTATATGAAAAGAAGAACTTTCATCTATGAAACAAATGAAAAACCTTTTTCTGTCAAAAAATATTTTACTTTCTATTACACCAAATGTGAGACTGCTTGGTATATGCTTCACCACCACCACCCCCTTCCTTCGTTCGTTCTTTCTTTCTTTTTTTCCTTTCTTTTTTTTTTTTTTTTTTTTTTATTTATTTTTTGAGACAGGGTTTCTCTGTGTAATCTTGGCTGTCCTGGACTCACTCTGTAGACCAGGCTAACCTCAAACTCAGAGATCGGCCTGCCTTTGTCTCCCGAGTGCTGGGATTAAAGGTTTGTGCCACCATTGCCCGGTCTGGTATGTGGTTCTTATCTGCTAAGAAACTACATGCACCTTTCTACTCAGAGGTTGGCAAGCATGGTCTCTACCTTTTACAGCAGGATGTCACTTCAGGAATGGAAGATGATTTAACATTTTCCTAATTAAAAAAAAACAAAAACCAAAACAAAACAACCAAAAACCTGGAGAGATGTACCTCTCCCCAAATTCAAATGGTCTCTTGTAAAATATATTCTACTCTATTAGATGGTAAGAGTTAGTTAATTCTACCCAAAATAGCTTTTAACTATTCTGCTATTTAAATTTTTTCTTACATCTAATTTAGTGTGTTCATTGTTGTAGTTCACATGCTAAAGCACACATGTGAAGGTCAGAGGACAGTTTCCAGGGTTTGGTTCTTTCTCTCCTACCATTTAGGTCTCAGGGATTGACCTTGAGCCACCTGGCAGCAGGCATCTTTACCTGCTGAGCCATTTTGCTAGCCCACATTCTGCTATTTATTTCTGAGTTACCTAACAGTATGGGTTTTTCTCAAAAAATAAACTAAGGCATAGAATTCTGTTTGAAAAAAAAAAAACAGAAAAATGTGTTTCCAGGTACTTGCATCATCTTAACTAATTTAAGACTTCTAGACTGTTTCAATTCCAAGCTGGCTTCTGCAAAGTCACTTATATGGAACCTACACATAGAGTTCAGCTATCCAGTAGACTGACTGCCAACTCCATGTGACAGTGTCAACTTGAATAGAATGTAAATTCAGTTCATCAGCCACATTTGTCATATTTCAAGTGGCTGACATTCACGTGTACTTAGGTAGTGACAATCATACTAGACAAACTGTCAAACACAGTTGCAGAGCATGTCAAAACTCTCATTACTGCAGCAAGGTCTAGGCATGGCGTCTCAGGCCTATAATCCTAGTATTGTAACTTGGAGGCCAAGATAAAGGCACTGCTGTGAGTTTGAGGGTAGCCTGCTTGGGCTACAGTGTGGAGATCCTGTCTCAAAAAACAAAATGAAAGTTTTAGTGTAACACATGAAAGAACATACTGTGAACATTTAAAATACTTCTACTGGGGCTAGAGAGATGGCTCAGGGGTTAAGGACACTGCTCCTCCAGAGAACATGGGTTCAAATTCTAGCATGACAGTTCACAACATGCCTAAAACTCCAGTTTCAGGGGATCTGCTACTTTCTTTCTTCTCCTTGGGTACTAAGCGCATACCTAGTACACATAAACGCAGAAAAACATGCCCATACACATAAAATAATAATTTCTTTTTTAAAAAAGAAGATGCTTCTACTTAAGTTGTACATAGAAATGGCAGATTCAAATTAGATGTAAGATAAGTGATTTCAGCAGCTATTTAAAAGTACTGCTGAAATAGAAAATCAAGACTGGAACACATCAGACAGTGATACTCAAAAGAAAAAAATTTAAGATTGATTCATTAAATGTGCCTAAAGGACACCAATTATTTCAAAAATGATGTTTTAAAATGTTACTTTTGGGCTAGAGAGATAACACAGTGGTTGAGAGCACTGGTGATCTTCTAGAGGTTCAGAGTTCGATTCCCAGCACCTACATGGCAGTTCATAAAGTTCTATAACTCCAAACCCAGAGGATCTGATGCCTTCTTCTGGCCTTCAAAGGAACCAGGCATGCAAGTGATGCACAGACATACATGCATGCAGAGCATCCATACACACAAAATAGATTTAAAAGACAAAGCAAAACTATAGCTTGGCAGCAAGCCTAGTGGTACGTGGCTGTAATCACAGAATGCAGGAGGCTGAAACAGGATGATCTCAAGTCTAAAACCAGTTTGGATTAATACAGTGAGTCCCAGGCCATCATGGGCTACAGTGAAATTCTGCCTCAAAAAAACCAAAATAAATAAAATATGAAGATTGTCAATCTAACAAATTCAAAGCTTTAAAGAACTCTCAGAGAAATGTTAATAATTCAACCATTCACCTGCACTGAGGTCATATTTTGTTAACTATAACATTCTTTAAAACTCAAACAGGGGCTGGAGAGGTGGCTCAGCAGTTAAGAGCACTGACTGCTCTTCCAAAGGTCATGAGTTCAAATCCCAGCAACCACACGGTAGCTCACAACCATCCTTAATGAGATCTGATGCCCTCTCCTGGGGTGTCTGAAGACAGCTATAATGTACTTACATATAATAAACAAGTAAATCTTTTTTAAAAAAACCTCAAACAATTAAAAAAAGGATGCTAATAATTGTACATACTTTTGAGTAAGAGCAGTTGCTCTTGCTGAGAGGCTAAGTAAAATTCCCAGCACCTACATAGTAGCTCACAACCATTTTAACTCCAGTCCTGGGGGAATCTGATGCCCTCTTCTGGCCTCAACAGGTACTGCATGCACATGGTAGACAGACACACACAACCAGACAGGCAAACAATCATATGCATAAAATCAAAATATTTTAAATAAAAATTGTACATACAGGATAAAATATTGCTGATTAGGTCTAAAATACCTTCCCCACGTTAAAATTTATCATCTAAGAATGAGCTGAAAAGTTCAATGAGGAAATCACTATCAAAGTCAGGTCAATCTTATGGTTTCTCTAGGTCCTAGTTTACTAATTAATACTAGATTAAAAAATAAGAAGTGATATGCTCTAAACAATAAGCCAAGTGTGCAGCCCAATTAAGATAAAAGCAGTAAGTATCTTTAGTACATGTCTACAGTATTTAGGATCTCTTTGCAGGTATCTTAGGAAAGAGTGAAATGTCAGTGGACCAACCCCTCCCAGGTGAACCCTGAACTCACCATCTTTAAGATTGCCCCATACAGTCGCAAAAGCACTTTCCGAGGTTCATCGCCAACACTGGCTATGGAGTCTGGCAAGGAACACTGGAACAGCATGTTACTGAGACCACCCCTGCAAGAGAATACACAGAAAGAAAAGCTCAGTCATTCTTCCTGGGTAAATACAGACAAGCTGATAGATACTCATCTGAATTTTGGTGTATTCTCTCAGGATATTTGAAATGTGAACTTCCATTTTTCAAACAAATGAGTTCTATTAAACAGATAAATCCTCAATCTGGTTTTTCTAAAGTTGGGACCATCAACTCACCCTTGTGTAATGTAAAAGTGAGTAGGACCAAGGAAGAAGCCCCTTAGCACTACTAAGAATGGGAATGCTCAGATGCTTCTCTGCAGATCATTATTTTCTAGCCTACTACTGCCATTATATTATCCTGATCACTATCAAAATCCTTGGACAATTTTTTTTTTCCATTGGTAGGGTGCTTGCCACTGAGTAGATGTAGAGATCAGAGGACAACCTGGCAAAACCTAGTACTGTCCTTCTATTATGTGGGTCTCAGGGGTCACTCATGTTACTAGGCTTGGAAGTAAGTGACCTTGTCTAGTGAATGTTCCTCGCCCAATTAGGACAATCTTAAGATTTTTCCAAGGCTTTTCAATTTGGTGTGTAAATCTAAGACTTAACTATCTTATGCTAAGGTTAATAAAAATACCAACCATTTTTAACTAAATCTTTATAAGAAAAAACAATTTACAACATTAGGGGCTTTCAGGAGATAATAATGACTTACAGTCATATTCAGCTCTCACTGCTAAACCAAAAGCAAATGACAAGGCTCTTTAAACAGTAAACAGGGGGCAAATCAACTGTCTTGGCTGAAGAAGACCAGGGACAGAAGACAGTTCTTAAAATGAGCAAATGACACAAAGTTCTGTACAATTATGAATTCAGATAAAAGGGACTTCAATTGTAGTTCCCTAATTCCTAGTCTGATTCCCATTCAAGGTCTAAGAACCCCAGGAGCTAGTGAAATGGCTCAGCGGGTAAGAGCACACTGACTGCTCTCCCAGAGGTCCTGAGTTCAATTTCCAGCAACCACATGGTGGATCACAATCATCTGTAACAGGAATCCAACGCCCTCTTCTGGTTATGTCTGAAGACAGCAACAGTGTATGTGTGTGTATGTATGTGTGTGTGTATGTGTATAAATAATAATTTTTTTTTTAAATCTAAGAACCCCAAGGTGGCCTAGAAGCATCTCCAGATATACATCACAATACTCAGTTTGATTTTTTTCCCCCTTAATCAGTTAAAAACTTCTAAATACTCCTATACAACTGTACTTAGTTTAGGCTTTTGTTTGTTTTGATTAGGTCTTTTAAGACAAGGTACCACATATACCAGGCTGGTCTCAAGCTCACTTCACTATGTAGCGAAGGCTGTATTTGAACTCCTGATCCTCCTGCTAAGATAACTCTCACCTCCCAAAGCAGTTGGAGCACACCCAGTTGAAGCTGTTTTTCAGTAGGCTGCTAAAATCAATCCTCAATGTCTAGGAATGACAGCTTATTCCCAGAAGACAAGGCAATTGTCACTTTAGTTTAAAAGCCCAGAAAAGTCACCAGGGAGAAAAACAAGCAGCTTTCCTCTTCCTAAACTAAGCTGGGGTAGTGCCTTCCTCTCTCGGGCTTATCACAATTCCCCACCACATGCAGCTACAGCCAACAGGAGCTTCTGACTACTAAGCAACAGGACAAGCCCTCATTTTTCTTCCTGTCACATATTCTCCAAAGCTTAGTCAAATAAATGCCAGCACAGATGAACTACTGTTCTAAACTGTGTGACTTGACTCCAAGTTTGTCTTCATATTCACAAAAGGCAGGCATGCTAGGAGAGTCAAAAACAAGCTCACAATTCAGACACCCTTGGTCTACTGTGTTACCTGCAGTCCCAGTTAGGCAACACACTGCAATGAATAAGCTGTTTGTTACAGTTTGATGTTAGTCAAAATGAGTGAAACAGGGTCATTACACCAGTAGCTGAAGAACCATGAGAAACTAACCAAGAAAAAAAACCACAGTGACCAATGAGTCACATCCTATGACTGGCAACAAGATCTGCTGCCAACAAAGGCCATAGAAATGACAGTTAAAATACAACTGCCATATAAAATTATCAAAAATATCATAGGTAAAAACTCAGATACTATTTCTCAAGGATGTCAAAGACTTTGAACCCACAAACTTATCAGCATCTTGTATAGTATTTTAGAATAAATATGAGTCCCAATACAGCATAGCAAGCACAAGATACTGAAGCCAAAAACAACACAACAAAAACACCAGCATAACCAGTAGGAAATAGCAAAGAACAGCAGAACCAGGTAGATCTCTGTGAGTTCTAGGCCAGCCAAGAATACATAATAAAGAAAAAAGTAATTCTTGGACAGGAGAGATGGCTCAGAGGTTAAGAGCACTGATTACTCTTTCAGAGGTCCTGAGTTCAAATCCCAGCAACCACATGGTGGC
>JADRCD010237463.1:7916-31924 GCA_019843815.1 Montemys delectorum | reverse complement strand
TGCTGTTTGATACCAGTATTAAGTCCATTCTATATTATTGAAAAGTAAAACAACTGGATTTAATATATTTCAATAACTTTTCCATAACTTAAAATAGAATGTTGGTTGAATTTATTTCTTATGAATTTTCTTTGTGTGCATTTGCCAATCTTGAGAAGTACAAACAAACAAAAACCTTTACATAGGAAATCTATATTGGGATTGAGAGGGAAGCACCCAAAACCAATACAGATAACTCTAGCAAAATCTATATTGGGATTGAGAGGGAAGCACCCAAAACCAATACAGATAACTCTAGCAATGAAATCACAGATCATATTTAGGTGACTTTGGCCTATGATTGACCAACAAAGATCACTAACAAAAATTAGACTTTTTAATATTTATTATATTTATCTTTCTAACATTTAAAGTCTAGCATGCTAGTGACACATCACCCTATGGCAGTTTTTAATGAATAAGAACTGAGAAAGGATCCAAAACTGTTCAGTTCTCATATCCCCATTTATAAAATTAAAACTAAAGACATTTTGATAAACACATATTAGTCAGTGATTTTCAAAAGAATTCATCAGAAGGAATTAGTTCATTCATTTGCTGCATCAAACCCTGTGTACTGGGAATTTTTAAAATATTCGCATTGCTTTTAGTTCTTAAAATATAGTATCACAGTAAATAATATTTATGCCCCCTTTGGTAGATTAGAAGACTGAACTGTTGGGAGAAAAATGAAACTTCTATCTTCAAAACCTCATCACATAAAGGAATGTAGTTCATATACAGACATGAAATTTCCAAATATGTTCTCCCTCCAAGAGAAGGTTGCAGGTTTGAAAACAGCTATTTTTGAGCTTTGTTAATGGAGGATTGAAGGAAAGAGTGCCAGGAAATAACTTGGGGAGATGTTTGTACAGTGTTCATTGATGGCAGTGAGGTCATTTGTGACCATCTGCTGATAGGACATACAGGATATCTCATGGGAAGGAAGCAAAAGCTCTGGAGAATAGAGTCAGGAATTAGACAAAAAATTAAAGCAGGAATTGGAGCAATGGTCTAAAACTAGAAAGTAAAGGTCTGATAAAATACATATACACATACACACACACACATAATAGAAGATAGTATAAACAACAAAAATAAAAGTCTATTTGTAAGGGAAGACAAGCTACAGTAAAAATTAAAAAAATAAAATTTTAAAAAGGTCACAGTGCACCCAACAGTTTATCTGTGAAATAAAAGCAAAGGATAGTATGTGGTTTCTGCCAAAGCATTGATTGGAAGAATTGCCATAGTGAACAGCATCTTTAAATTGCACCATGCACGGGTGCTGAGAACTTCCCATAGACCTCTCCAAATTACTAAACAAAACTGCCCATTTGGAAACCATAAAATCACAGACATCCCTGATTATTATACCACTGAACTATAATGGAGCAACCAAGTAAACCCATTCTGGCCATTTATATGTATAATTAGTTCTTATATCACTGATGTATAAATATAAATTGATCCTTTTCCCAATCATGTCAGTCACAATCTTCAATGACTTTTCGTGAGGAAAAATATATTTCTTTTTGCAGAAGAACAAATTTTGAGATTGGGTAGAACTCTATTACACAAATGATTTGGCAGTGAATCACTCTGTGCCCTGCCACCAAGACACTGAAACTCACAGGAGAAAGTACACTCTGAGTGTAGGTACTTTCATGGGCAACACTCGAGCATATCACAAAGGCACGTTCCAACATGAATGTGCAAAAACTAATGAGAACAGTTTGTGTTTTCAATGAACTCTTTAACTCTATTCCACTAAGCATCTCCCTTATGTTTTAGTCATGAAAGTTAATGCTTAAACTACTGTATTTGCTAGGGATACATTATAAATCAGGATTAATCAAGTTCAAGTTGCTAAATCTCTCTTGCTGAGGAACTCATGGTACCACACTGATGGCCCTTGATTAATTTAATTGCACACCATGTAGCTTTCATGTATTTTTTTAATAAAGCTGTCTTTTAGAATACTCACAACGTAAAATAATTCCATTTAAATGCAGAACATAACTTACAAACAACAGCAACAAAATACTTCAGGGATAATGACAGCAATGTCTTGTATACTATGTCACAAATAATCCTATGTATGTTCAGACATTTACATTTTACAGCCTGTTATTTAATTAATTAATTTATTTATTCTAGAATGGAGATAAAACATTTAGAACATAATTAGGAAGAAAGGACTTATTCTTTTACTTGCTCTAACATATTTGCAAAAGATCATAAAAGCAACAACCCTTAAGTCTGAAGTGGAGAAGTATGTTTAAAAAGTAAGTAGAGAACTTCATAATAGGTGAGAGGTAAATATGTACTCTAGCTATAGTGTAAATGAAGGCAAAATTGACACCCACACATGACTGCTTCACTATCAAATATGAGCTACATTTTTTAAAAAATGTAATCTTAAAAACTTAGAAATTGGATGTTTTACTGAATTGGCTGTTGTTATGAAAAATAGTGTATTCTCTTGTAGTTTAAAGTATATTTTAAATAGTATAATTAAATAATGGAAATATGAAAAAACTGTAACAGGGTATAAAAAATTGAACCAAGTTTACTTTCTTTTGATGATAAATTCTTTGATGCAGTAAAAGCATGGGACTACAACCTAACATTAAATTATGTATACGTGTATGTGTGTATATATATATATATAATTTATATATATGTGTATGTGTATATATATATAATTTATATATATTTTTTTTATGTGTGTATATATATAAGTATATATATATATACACACATACACATATATGTATATATATGTATGCATATAGGTTTATATATATGTGTGTGAATATGTATGTACATATATGTATTTATATACGTGTATGTGCATATATGTATATGTGTGTGCATATGTAGAGACAGAGTCTTGCTGTATAACCTAAGATGGTCTTTTAATTTGGAGATACGTGCTCAGTTCTCATAAATGCTAGAGTGACTGAATTGAGTCACCTCGTTCAACATGACATTTTTATATTACCTGTTACCTATCACTTTGAAAGCAGCAATTTTACCTTTTGATTATTTTATTGTAACATTCTCATTATCTGGCCAGTGTTTATCATTTTAAATTCTTTGTTTTGTTTATTTTCTCTAAAACCAACTATAATTAGTACACAGTAAATTCCTGTTGTGTGATGCTATTATATTTACCTTTGTTATACTATGGCCCTGACCCAACCATCATTTGTTTTATTGCTTTAAAGTTATGTTATTATTTATTGTCATGATTTTTAACAGCAACATCCACTTTTCTGTTTCTTCTTACACCAAAGAGACACTTGGCAGCTCACTGAATCTTTAAATTCACTCTGGAGTAGTGAAGATTCAACCAGTCAGGACATAGCTCCATCGGATTCCCCATTTTAGATACCAGCTGGCTTTAATTCCCAAACCTACTGATTACGCAGGTGGTTACTCTGAATTTTAAGAACTCCCTCATAGAGAGCAGCTCAGGTGTATCATATACCGCTACAACACCAACAAGAATAAGGAATCTCAGAAAATTTGAACTATTCAAGAGGCCCATTGTAGAAGTGATAGAAGCAGTGAGTGATGGTTGGTAGAGAAAAGACCCTCAAGGAAGTAGCTGCCTGCTGGAATGGACTTGTTGTTAATGTCACAGCTTGTGTTACTCATGTTCTTCTCTCTTTTTAAATTTAATTTAATTTTTCATTTATTCACTTTACATCCTTCTCACTGCCCCTTTCAGGTCACCCCCTCCCACAATCCTTCCATCCTTCCTTCCCCTACTTCTATTTTCTTCTGAACGAGTAGGGGTTCCTTTGGTATTTCCCCCAACCCTGGCACTTAAAATCTCTGAGAAGTTAGGTGCTTCCTCTCTCATTGAGGACAGACTAGGCAACCCAGCTAGTAGAACACATTCCCCGGAGAGGCAATGAGGAGCAATTCCCCACTCCAATTGTTGGAGACCCGCATGAAGACCAATTTTTATGTCTGTTACATATGTGCCAGGAGGCCTAGGTCCAACCTGTGCATGTTCTTTGGTTGATAGGTCAGTCTCTGAGAGCCCCAAGTTTCCAGATTAGTTGACTTCTTTTGGTCTCCCTGTTGTTCCTTCCCCTTCAGTTCCGCAATCCTTCCTTCTATTCTTCCCTAAGAGTCCCCAAGCTTCAACTACTGTTTGACTGTGGATGTCTGCATCTGTCTGAATCAGCTATGGGTAGAATCTCTCAGAGGACAGCCATGCTAGACTCCTGTATGTAAGATAATAGTATCTTTAATGGTGGCAGGGATTGGTGCTTGCCTATGGGTTGGGTCTCAAGTTAGGCTGGTTGTTGGTTGGCCGTTCTCTCAGTCTTGGCTCCATCTTTGTCGAAACATTTCTTATAGACAGGCAGGACACATTTCGTGTTGAAATTTTGTGGGTAGGTTGGTGTCTCTATGGCTCCACTGCAGTTCCTGCCTGGCTACAGGTTTCATATGCTCAATGTTGTGAGTCATAGCTAAGGTCACTCCATTGATTCTTGGACACCTCCTTTATCCCTAGTCTCTGTCTCATCCTGGAAATGGTTCCCACCTCCCCACCACTGTAAGCTGAAAAGTTCCACTAATTCTCATGGCCCTCTGGCCATCTCTCCTGTCCCTACCCACACCTGATCCTGATTAAAAGCCACAGTAAAGTAATTTTTCCCAATCTAGATGTGAATAGAACTGTTTCTTTGATTTGTTGCCAATAGTCTATCTGAATAGAAAAAGTGCCTCTGAATAGAGAGAGTCTCATCTACTTCTCTTCCCAGGAAAAGTCACCAACACTTCTATGTTGTTTAGTCTTGATTGTCACATGGGATTTAGAGTCACCATGGAAACAAGTCCTTAGGAAAGACCAGAAGAGATTATCTAATTAGATTAATTAAGGCAGGAAGACCCACCCCAAATGAGCTTGATATTGTTCCAGGAGTTAGAGTTAGACGGACTATAAAATATTTAAAAGTAATCAGGGAAAAGCATTACTTGCTCTCAGCTTCCTGGTGTAAGATGCACTCTAACCAGTTGCCTCAAGCTCTTACTTGCTTGGCATTCTCACCAAGATGCCCTGTGGCCTGCAAGGGTGAGTCAAATAAGCTCTTCCTTTTTTAACGTGCTACTATGATGCATTTTGTTAAAACAGTGGAACAAGTAGTCAATACAGGAAACTGCCCCAATATTTTCTGATGCACGCTTGCAGCCTGTGAAGTGTAATCATTTTTGTGTGTTCTTTTCTTCAGGATGTATTTATTTTTTATTAGTTCTATGAGAATTTTGCACATGTATTTCTATATCACAAGCCCTCTCAGTAAAACTCAGAGAGCACTGTGAAACACTGTAAGAGCCAAAGGAAACTGTCTTCCTGACACAAGGGTGCAGATGCACATGTGGACTCGCAGCGATCTTAATAGTATGCACACACCCCATGCAAGTCAGGCCAAATCACAGCATGGAGATAGGAGGTGGACATAAATCCTTTCCCAAGCAGAGAAGCTGTTGGCCACTGATAGTTGCCCAGAGAAGAGGGAGGTTGATTTTCTTTAAGAGTATTATCCAGTAAGTCAACCTTCCTACAGCAGAAGGCTGCAATACAAGAATATCCAGGCAGTACAAATGGAATTTGATAAGTGAATAAAAAAATGTAGACTCATAGCTCAGTATGTAAAAAAGATAAGGGGATGGATCTGGAAAGAATTAGAGGAGGGGTGGATATGATCAAAATATCCATTTATTCCAATGAGAATGATTAAGATCTAAAAATCATATGATGACAAATGCTGCCATGGATGTGGGTAAATGGGAGCAATTAGTTCACTGTTGGTAGAAGTGAAAACTACTGTAGCAGCTATGAAAATTGGTGTAGAGATACCTCAGAAAGCTAAAAATAGATCTCCTACATGATCCTATTATGCTACTGTTGAGTATATATTCAAAGGATTCTGTGGTCTACTATAGATATATCTGTTCATTCATCTACACGGATGCTCTATTCACAATAGCCAGAAAATGGAAACCACATAGATGTCCATCAGTGGATGACTAAAAAATGAAAATGTGACATACACACTATGGAATATTATTTAACTCTTATGAAAAATTAAAATTTGAAGTTTATGTATTCATACTGCACATAGTCGTGGGAAATACATGCAGTTGGGACAAACATTCTGAGCCAGATAACCCAGACCAAGAAAGACAAATATCATATGTTTTTACTGATTTTGAAAAATGCTAGCTTTGAATATTCAGATACTTATATTTTGTTTGTAGTACCCACTAAGGTCAGGAATTGGGAAGGGGCCATTGAGGTGATTGGATATCCAAGTAGGGTATATATAAAACAGCAATAAAACACTTTAAAGTGGTTTGATGAAACTACTTTAAATTGCTGTATGAATGGGAAAGAGATATTTACTGACATTAGAAGACATAAATGACAGTAAGGACCATTGGGAAAATCCACATAAATGTTAATCCCAATGGAGATTGATGAGATCCAGAATTACCTAGAAGATGGGACTCCGAGTATTCTTGTTGATAGTTATCTTGATTAGTTTGGAAATGGTAGACCCATGCACAGGAGTTGCCATCATTTCCTGAGTTTGATTCCTACATTTAAAGGAGTAAGTGAGCTGAGAACAAACATTTAGTCACTCTCTACTCCTTTATTACGCATGGCATCTGACCAGGTATCTCAGAGTCCTTATGTTTAGATTCTGTGACTATATGGGCTATCATTCTCAGACTATGTAAAGCCTTTACCCTTTTAAATTGCTTTTGTCTGGGTGTTTTTATTTTACCACAGCAAAATTCAACCTTTCTCTGGTCGAGTCTAGCTTCGTTTCTTAGCTTCAGCGACAGATTTCTCTCCTTGTGTACATATTTGTCCATTTTATCAAGTGAGAGTTTGCAAATGTTTGCCCTCTCGGCACCCTTCTTTGTCACCTTCCTTATGATGATGGCCTTAGTCATTGCAGAATGAAATTTTTCCACCAGGCCTTCTGTAAGGTAATGCACTCTTTTAACTTGTTAATAAATGTACAATCCATAATCCTATATATCAGTGTGAACAGAGAAAGTTGCAATGTATAGAAAGATTTTTAATCAAACATTTCCCAAATAAATCCTTCATTCTGCCCTACAGCCTTTCAAGAGGTTTATTATGAGGCATATCCTTTAATAGATAATTAATACCAAGGAAGTTAGCCCTAGAGTCAGCTATCTCCTCTAAGGGTTTTATGTAAAGTATCCTCCTTCAATCTTGGTTGTCAACTGGACTAGATATAGATTCAATGAAAAGACAAGCCAGTAGACACACTAGTTGCCACACCACCTCCAGTAGGATTGGTGTGACAAGTTCCACAGACTGAGGTGGTTGACCTCAAAAGGGGGAGGCCTCCTTGAACCAGTTGTGGAACTCTTCGCTGGAGAAAAAATATTGAGCCATAGTTCTCATGGCAATCTGTTTTGTTTTCTCTTATTCTCTTTCTTACTTATATGTTCCCGGTAGCCTAGGCCAAGATCTTAAGCTAGAATAATGGATAAGAAACCATTCCTTGAGATGGGGTCACAACATGACTTTATCCCTGGGGAAACCAACTCTATACTTTTTAAATCGTTTACAAAACTATTATGATAGATTAAAAAAAATTTCCAACAATAAAATTTCATATGGCCACACATGTGTCATCAGAGGTAGGTTTTGGTATATGGCAAAGAAAGCCTTAATTAAAAAGAATTAAAATAGTTTAGATTTATGCATTGAAGATTTTTTAAAAAAAATCACGCATTCGATGTTACCATATGGGGCTAGAGAGTTAGCTCAGCAGTTGAGAGCATTGACTATAAAGATTTATTAACCTGCTCTTGGAAATATGCCACTAGCCTTGAACAATTGCCCCCACTAAATAGATCCTTTTAGAATTGTTATATTTTGACTTATATTAATTATGATGTTACCTGTTCTGTTTGTGATTGTTTCAGTGGATACAGTTTCTAAGAGATATTTTTGTGCTTTACTGTGCCAAATGATTTTTTGTTGGTATTTGTGATTATTTCACTGGAAACAGTTCCTAAGAGATGCAATGTTTGGATTTTAATGTATAAAATCCCTTGCTTGAGAGCTGCAAAATATACTCAGATTCAAACTACCTCTGTGTTTGTTTCTGTTTGTGACCACTGAATCCTTAACCACCTGGCCTCAAGAACCCACATCCCAGAGACTTCCATACCCGGCTGGAGTGGTCCGTGACAACTAATAATTAGTTCCTCGTAAGATATTTGAAGTGTGTAAACCCATTATAAATGAGGGCAGCACACATCTAGGAGATGTAAGAGGGAAAAAATCTTTCCTTTTTATTTTTCTTTGTATATAATACTCAAGCAAGTTCACCTACTCTGCTAGCACCTTGCTGTAGTGTTCATTTATTCTGTTTCTGTGTTCACCTTGATGGTATCATTCTTTACTGACATCCAAACACATCTTCTTCAACTTTCCAAAATGGACTGAAGACAAGTGGCTCTCCAGGTATCATTCAGGCCTTCATGGCCATACGGGAACCACGGAGATACCTACCCTTATCGACTGAGCACCCTTTTAGTTCTAAGCCTCTTCATTGTGAAGACAGACAGTTTTTAGACTACCCAGACAGTGTTATATATAAGTCAATTTAATAGACCAGCTTAATGAGATATATTTATCTTACCCATTCTGTTCTTGAGAACCTTGATGGATACACTCCCCTTACCCCCAACCCACACCTAACATACTTATCTGAGAATATTTCAGAACTAATGAAGACTGAGAAACTCATCATTAAGAAATAAGTCATTAAGGAACATCAACTTTTTGTTTCCTAGATGATAACATAGCAGCCTACTGATGAATGGTGACTCCCTGTGCCTAGTCTAAAATGCATTCTAAGAGAAGCACTCTCTGGGAGAAATACCAGCTACTCTATGGAAAGACCCTCAGTTAAATCTCACCTACTCTATGATGAGATTCTTTGAATAATATTATGTATCTTCAAAGTCAGCAAATGATGAAAAGTTTGATAAACAAGAGTTTATGATGTGACTCATTCATTAAGTCAAATAATGCTTTATTGCACCAAGAGTTGAAAATTTTCTTTTGGCTGTCTTGTAACTTATCATTCAGTGGAATTTTCTTCATATTCTCAGCAAAAATATGTCCATCCTTTCAGTTGAATTTAATGCAATAAAGATTAAAACGGTCAGCTAGCACAAGTGGAAGCTCTGATCATTTCTACTGACGACTGCTTTTCAATTGATCATTTCTACTGACTGCTTTTCAATTGATCGTTTCTACTGACTGCTTTTCAATTGGTCATTTCTACTGACTGCTTTTCAATTGATCATTTCTACTGACTGCTTTTCAATTGGCTACGCTCATTCAAAAATTTCAATCTGTTTTTCATTCATTTCGATGTTAATGTGCACCACTGCGGCTCTCACTTTGAAGTCAATGGGAAAACCTTTGTGGAGAAGATGCCTTAAGGATATAAAATCACTGAAGTTTCTTTTCAAGTGAATGTAAATCAATTTGGGCACTTTAAGGAATTTTGGTAGTCGTCCCTTCTTTTCTTATATAATGAAAAAATAATACCCACTGAGATCAGAAATTATGTATTTTTTTTTTATCACATCTAGCCAAGACTGCGAGTATGATGAAGCTGTCTTGGTTTTTGTTTAAAAATAAAATATGACATTATTTTGCTATACAAATGGTAATTTGAAATAATTATCTATTTCACAGGTAGATTTAAGCATTTACTTTCTTTTTTTCATTTCCACCTTCAATTGTCATCATGGGTAATTTGGTTAAGTACCCAGACACACTTTCAGTGAGAAACATGAATAAGAGGGAGTAGACGTTATTTTATCCTGCTGCTATTCTGACTCATTGTAATTATCAGAAATACAAAGATAACATAGCATCAAGGCTAAGCCTAATTTACTCAGTTACTAACAGAAGTGGATGTAATAATCATGTCTAAAATAAAAATTAAAATGAATACAAATATATAAAATTATACATGTAATTCATGCAGAATACTAACATTATCATTACATTTAGACATTGTAGCACAACTCCTGCTAAGGATAGTTAAGAAGTTATTCTGCTATCTTATGAATATTTGATAAATTACTGTTTTATATTGGCTCAGAGTACTCCTTTTTTCAGAGTAGCATTAAGTAAGAAAGAAATCTATGATATTTAAAGCCCAAAGAACCCCAAGAGAAAAGGAAACCAGCACTCTGCTGAGCACTGACTCTCCTGTAGCCATTTCCATATGCCAAGCACACCATCTGTGCTCAATTGCTTGCTATTTTGTAATGTCAGCATCTGCTTGTAAGAAAATACATGCCTGCATATATTAAAGACTTGCCTTCCATACAAGAATCTGACTTCTTTATGTCATTCCACATGCAGCTCATCCTTCATCTCCTTTTGGTCTTCTCTGGGGTTTGAAAGTTAAATCATAGAGAACATAAGAGAAGCCCTCCTATAAATCTGTGTTCCACTGCGTGAGGCAAGATGTAAGGAATTAAATTGATGAAATCCTTACACATTCCATCACATACACACTTACATTTTTATGTAAGTAGTCTGGACATGTCAGTGAGTTTTAACTAGAAAATTCTAGAGACAGCTCAATTATATCCCCTACTTATTTGATTAGGAGAGATCAACTCCATACAATGCTTACTGAAAAACTTTTACTTAACTTTTTATTTAATTTTAAATTTACATGTTTGTGTCGGCTTGTGTGTGTATGTGTGTGTGTGTGCGTGTGTGTCTGTGCGTGTGTTGTGTGTGTGTGTGTGTGTGTGTGTGTGTGTAGAGTGTGTAGAGGGGTTGTTCATGCCAAGGTGAACTTGAAGTTAGAGGATAAATTATGGCAGTCAGCTCTCTTTTTCTACTTCATGGAGTTTAGGGATCAAACTTAGGTCTCCAGGCTGGATAAAAAGCACCTTTTCCTGCCAAGCTGTCTCACTGACCCCAATGTCTCTCTTTCAATCAAGGAAAATATGAATTTCATTATAGACATAAAACCAAATCTGATCTCAACTGGAACAAATTCCCTACCTTGTCTACATATAGTAATGGGGCATATGTTATATATTTACGTTTTCCCAAGTTTGCTTAAAATTATTTTGGTTTTTGTAACTATTTAAATGCAACAGTTCCTATCCAAAGTTGACTTAAAATAAAAACTAAAAACATACTTTTCAGTGCTACTTATCAGAGACATTTTTTCAGAGACAATCATTTTTGCATGTTTTATTTATTTTTTAATTCATTCAATAATAAAAAATTAAAATAGAATTCTTAATGCTTTACTTCCTAATCTAGTAGACATCCATCATCCATTAATTGCTTATCATATTAAAAAGTGTGGTCATTTTATTTCAAGAATGTCTTTCCATTATCTATGAGGCTTAACTAGTTATGTCAAACTGTATATTAAATTAATATAGAAGCACTTAATCCATTTGGGTATATACATATAGTTTCTAGTTCTAGAACTACTATCTTTAATGTTGTATATCTACTTTTGTATCTCTTGACAGCAATATATAATGTATATTTTTAGTTTTCTGTATATCTTGTTATTTCTGTATAGATATAACAAAATGTCAAATATATATATATGATTTTCATTTGCCCTAATGCATATTTCTTATATATAGATTGTTCTTTCAAAATATTTCTTCTGACTGGTTGTTGTAGTTTTCAGTACTGATGATCAGCTTAATGAGATTTAGTATCTCCATGGATAGAAATGTCTCTACTTGTCTAGGCATGCAGTCAGATTGAATGCACTAATAAGGAAAGAAGTCAAAAGTTTCCCCTTGGTGTCATTTAACCAAAGGCAAGCCCAGACTTGAGTTCTCTAATTCATGATGCCCTGTCTACTATCTAAGGTCCTTCCACTTTGTGAGTCCGAATCTGTGCCTCTGTGGAAGCTGTCTTTTGACATCATTCTACTGTCTCTCTGTCTGTCTGCTGGGTAACTTTGCATGTCTCTGTACCTGCTAGTTGCAGACTGTCTGCATCTATCTGTCACTAATAAAGTGCTTTTCACTGTCTTTTTTGAAGAGTATACAAACATCACATGGAGATGAAATAAAGGACATTTTATAGAGTCTTCAGCAGTTTTATGAAGGATTAAGTCACTAACTTCAACAGACCCCAAATGACCTGGATAACAAAGAGTGGTACAAACATCAGTGCTTATCAAGTAATGTTCAAATGCTGTATTCAACGTTTATGGTGGACATTCATTTTGTAAGGTTACTTTTAACCTCTATTTGTTGCTTTCAGAAAATGTTTATTATAATGTGCAGGAGTTACTCTGGGTCAGAGACATAGATGATTAAATCATCATTTGAGATTAAAGCTATGCATTAGTTTAGGCTACAAAAGATTGGTCAAACAAAAAGCTTAGCACACAACAAGCCAGCAGTTTAGGTCTTAAGAAACTTTGAGGAATTTTACTTTGACTATAAGGTCCATTAAAAAATTTACTCTCTTAGAATGTAAGAGATGTTTTCATAATCTTGCAACACCAAAGAGGGCATTTCTAGGTTAGGCTCCTTGACAGGGGAACATCCAAACTTGACCACGGTGACGCCACAGCGTAGACTTGTTTCCTGGACTGAATAAAAGAAGGAAGTTGCACAGCTGCAGTCACTGCTCTCAGCTTCCTGGTTGTAGATGCAATGTAAACAGAGGTTTAACCTCAGGCTTTTCCGCTATGGTGGACAGTAATCATAAACTACTATGTAAACTACATTTTTTGTCTTTCTTTAAATATTTTTTTCAGGTATTTTGCCACTTCAAGAACACAAGTAACTTAAAAATGGTCCAATGTGGCTAATACATAGATGTCATTGTGGTTCTTCACCTATCCCGCTACCAGTGCAACGATGGTTCTGAGTGGATCATTTGTCCTCTAAAACTTTAGTAAGATTCCTCATGAGGTACTTCATTCGTGATCTGTATCCTCAACCTTTAATAGCTTCCTACGTGTTTAGATACATAAAACATTGAGAGTCATCTCTTAGGTAAAGGAAGAAAAATCACAAACTTGGAAATGGACCAAGTATTTTGGATAACATTTTCATGCATTCTTAGGTATCACTATGCAAAGTCTTTAGTAGTTTTCTGAGCTAAGGAAGTGTGTTCTCTTAATTTTCATTGGCTAAACCATTTTTTTTATTTATCATAATTTTGTTATGATAGAAATGGAGTTAGACATTCAAATTGTGTTTTTCTGAGCCGGTCATGTATCCTAGTGGTAGGTATTGCTAACTGATTAGAAGCCCTGTGTTCAGTCCCTTGGATGGAAAAACCACAATGGCACCTTTTTCAAAGCGCCTAAAATGAATTTGTCCAGGGGAGAGACAATTGATTTCTGTTTTGAAGAAAAGATGATGACAAACATTAACTTAAATTTCTCTGATTAATTAGCAATGTAGCATATTGTACAAATAAGAGTTTGTTATTATGTAAATATAAATTCAAATTTTCTCAAAAAGTCATTTTGACATTACAATTATAAATAACTTAACTATTCCTAAAAATCATATTTTAATTCATTTGTAATTTTTCTGTTTGGGAATATTTTAGTATAATTTCAGACTAAATTGGAAGCTATACAAATCATGTTTATCATATTATTTCACTGAATCACAGCAAATCAAAAACCATTTTTAAATACCTTTGTATATGATCTTTATATTCTCTTTTTCTCAACCTATAGTTTTATCATTCAATATATACGTTCAGAATCTATTAGATATTAGTAACTAAGCCAGCCTGAAAATTTGCATTTTTCTCTGAAAAAAATTTAATGCTGATGATAAGTATAAGCATTAATATTATACTTGTTATTCATTTTTTCTTGTGACCACATTCTTAATTTCAAGATTTGCTTTTCATTAATCCTTTTTATGGAATACTCCTGTTTTGACAGGAATGTGATCTCTAATAATGATGAGAAGAATAGCAACTGGGCAAAAAGAGAAATTACAGATATACTCAGTACTGAGAGAGAACTTGGATGACATATAAAGACATATAAAATTGCTAATTTTTAGTTTTAGTTTATGGAAAGAAAAGTGCTCAGAATTATACTTAATAAATGAATTGTAAAGTTAAACAGGATAAGATTTCTCAGCATAATCTACCATAATTTTTTCTTTAACATAATTTTTCTTTATTATTCATTTTGGTTCTTAAACATGAATACTAAACATGTATTTCAATATACTGAGATTTATTTCTGATATCCTTATTTTACCTCCCAAAAAATTCACTGTTCAATAACAAACTTTTACTCTGTCTTCCTACACTGCTGAGTACTCTCTGTACTTACATCAGCTTTGTGTGTCACTAATGACATGATTACAAAACTAGTGCAATGCATAGGCCATTTTCAACATTTCTAAGAGGTGGGAGTAATTCTCATCTTCCGAGGTAGTAGCGTTATTATAGGACATAATGGCATTGCATTAGCACATGGTCAAACTCACTATGGATTCCACAGAGTGAATAGTAAAAGAATCCCAATAATCAATTGTATTTTCACAAACATCTCTTCAGTAAAATACAGCATCAGAAACAAAAGTGATAACTGAAACATAGTTAGAAAGTTTTCTTTCAACTAATACAAATACTAAGGTTGCATAAATAATTTATGTTGGCAGAATAATTTTTGCACCAATGGTGTCTAAAATGTAAAGAATAAGATGCTTAGAAATTATCTTCCCTAAAATGTAATTTTTAATGTATATTGTTTTCTCTTTTTCTAAATATAATTTTATATCAATGTCATCCTTTTAATTTCTTAAATGAGTCTAAATTTTAATCTTGAATCCATTGGTATTTCTTGCAGTATATTTGCTAAGAACATTTAATTCCAGTAACATTAACTGATAGATGATATCAATTTTAAATTAAAATTAAATTTAAAAATCCACTGTTCTCACTTTGAGGGAAGTTCAAAGTTAATTTTGGATTATAAGATTTAGCAAAGTGAAGTATTGCTGTTGAGAATAAATAAGCCTTGTCTTAGTAAACAGTAGTTGTCTAAGTCTTTGAGTTTAAAAAGAAAATAAAAAACCAGTTTTCATAGGAAAAGAACAGAGAAAGCTATCAGTGTCCCTTTCTTTTTTTTTTTATTTTTTTAAAGATTTATTTGTTTCCTTATTTTATGTGTATGAGTACACTGTAGCTGTACAGAGCCATCATGTGGCTGCTGGGAACTGAACTCAGGATGGCCCCGTTGGCTCTAGCCCCGCTTGCTCAGGTCCCGCTTGCTCAGGCCCCACTTGCTCCGCCGTAAAACACTGTAGCTGTCTTCAGCCGCACCAGAAGAGGGCGTCAGATCTCATTACGGATGGTTGTGAGCCACTATGTTGTTGCTGGGATCTGAACTCAGGACCTTCGGAAGAGCAGTCAGTGCTCTTACCCGCTGAGCCATCTCGCCAGCCCCAGTGTCCCTTTCAAACTCACAGTGGTAGTAACAGTGACATTGCCAAATGAAGTTACTTGTGTCTCACAGAGAGGTGACATACCTAGTAAATATAATTTCCAACAATGTCAGTAGCAGAGAACCAAACGAAGCTGAAAGAGAGTGTGAGATCTGCTCTCATGAGTATTCTTCTGAGAAACTCTTAAGAGCATTGGAAATCATTTGTGCAGACTACGTGCTTTCTTGCAACGAAACTGAGGCACTCCAATGTGTATATATACACATGTATGCGTGTATGTACAGTTCCAGTAATAACAGGGAAACTAATTTATAGACAATTTTATTCTTTTTCCCCCCAGTGGGCTGTTTTGACTGACAGTTTCAATTATCTGAAAACTTGGTTCCCAAGTGGTGAAATTGTTTGGGAAGGAATAGGAGGTTTGTCTTTGCCAGTGGTGTCACTGGGGTCAACTTTTGTAGTTTTAAAATCTGCAATTCCAATCCCAGTGTGCCCTATTTACTTCTTGTTTGTGGTTCAAGATGTGAACTCTCAACCACTACTCCAACTGCCTATCACCGTGCTTTCACGCCTGCACCATCAACTCCAACTCTCTGGCAATGTAAGACCAATTAAACTATCCCTTTGATAATTTGGCTTGCTCAGTGAGTTTTATTACAGCCATAGAAACCTAACCAAAACACCCAGTTCAACATCATATGAGCATATTCACCGAAAATAAATTTAAGCTTGATATTGAACACTACATCATATTCCATCAGTATGTGTTTCATTATTGAGTCATTTTCATACGTATGGATGACTACCTAATCATATTATATAAAAATATAAAATGCCACCTGTAATATATTAGTAAAGAAGTTATCAAATAAAAGCTGGTGTGAAATTTCAGGGCTCTCATGCAAGATCATAATTTTTTGAAGTATTTTAAATTTTACCTCAGCTCTACAGGAGCCTGCATCTTTGCTTATAAGAGCATCAGTATCTAGAGCCAATATAAGCAATCTCATTCCATATTCTGAAGGACTTGTCAGCTGTTGCATAATGGGGAACAAGACTGGATCTTTAAGGGGAATGGCTGAGGGCAAGGTAGCTTGTTCCTTGGTATGAAGCCCATACTGGTAATACTGAGACTATGGCTTCTACCTCTAAGTTTCCCATCCAGGCTGTCATTAATTGAGCACTGTTGATCCATGCTGTGCTCCATGAGGTAGTACCAAACTATAGACACAAAGCAATTTTAAAAAATGACCATGGGCAGAATCCTGAGAATGAGACAAAACAAACTTTTTCCCCTTCCAGTTTGATTATCTTACATACTTTGTCACAACAGTGAAAACAACGACTTTAAAAGGCAAAGAAAAATGGATACATATAATAGATGTCTAAATGGATAGACTTCAGTAAAGACTCCAGGAAAGTGATTGCTTTGGAATAGATAATGTTTTGGTTTTACGTACTGCTACTTAGCTAAAGACTGCCTCAGAGGCTTCCTTTCTTCTGAGTTTAAACATAGGACAATTTCAAGTTGGTTAAATACCAGCAGGTTGCTAATTTAAGCAACTTTCATATAACTTTTATTCTTTTCTAGGATGTAATTTAGGCATAAAAGTGGCAGTGAAATTAGGTGTTAGGAGTCAATATGTGGGAATACCTACTGAGGAAGGCTGAGTATAGAAATAGTTCATCAGGATGCTGGTGAATGTGAGACCCCCATAATATCTCTAAATTGCATGCCAAAATAACCTTAAATCATTTCAATCTTATGAGCCTGATCTTTCTGTTACAATAACCAGATTACAAGGAGAGGAAACAGGAAAATGTTGACTGGGTGTATTTGCTAGTTTTATGTCAATGTAACCCCAAGCTAGAGTCATCAGACAGGAGGGAGTTTCAACTGAGAAAGCTGTAAGCCTCTGTAAGATATGGCTGTATTAGGGCATTTTCTTAATTAGTGATTGATGTAGGAGGGCCTAGTGTATTGTGAGTGGGGCTACCTCTAGGCTTATGGTTCTGAGTTCTATGGTTCAGAAAGCAGAACAGGTCATGAAAGCAGACCAGTAAGCAGTACTCCATCATGGGCTCTACATCAATCAGCTCCTGATTCCAGGATCATGCCCTGTTTGAGTTCCTGTCCTGATTTCCTTCAGTGATAAACAATGCTGTGGAAGAATAAATCAAATAAATACTTCCTCCCACCAAGTTGCTCTGGTCATGGTGTTTCGTCACAGCAACAGTAGCCATGCATAATTCTAGTATGCTGTGATAGTTGATCAATTTTTACATTCTAAATCCATTAATATTTTATACCACAGTTCATTATTTATTTCAATGTTTATGGGAAAAACATTTTTAACATTCTAGTTAATGATAAAAATTCACTTTAATTTGTGATGTAATGTGTGTGTGTCAGAGAGAAAGGGAGAGAGAGAGAGAAGAGAGAGAGAAAGATGGTAGGGGAAAATGTGTATGACACATGTTTTGTGTAGACACACAGAAACCAGAAAAGTATCAGGATTCCTAAAGCTGAAATTAGAGGTATTTGGGAGCCATCTGAAGTGACTGCTATGAACCTAACTCTGGTCATTGGAAGAGCATTGAATGCCTTTTATAAATGCCCTTAACCTCTGAGCCACCTCTCTGGGCCTCATTTTTTACATTTTATTTTGATACTTGATTCTTCCAAACAAAATGTTAGAATCATTTTGTCGAGCTCTAATCATCTTTAGCTGAGTATTTGAGTTGTGGAGACTTGATGTCTGCTTCTAATATTATCTTCCTATTCGGAAGCACACTTTGTAACTCAATTTACTCAAGACTATTTGAAAATATATTAGTAATGCATCAAACTGACTACTTGTAGTTATAAGTTATTTCTTGAGGATTAATGAATTTTGTTTTTTGACAACTGCCTATATGCATGGGTGCATTCTGAATATTCCTTTCCTCTCATATTCTAGGACTCTCTCCCCATCCAGCCCTTCTTCCCTGCTAATTTCTTTCTCATATTGTTTTTTTTTTCATTTTGTTTCTGTTCTTCTGGTTTTGACCAGCATTGTCTGTGTAGTCATAGGATTGTATCCAATCATTGAAATCTGCTGAAATCACCTGTGAGTCTATCAATAGGCAATATTTTTGCCATAAGGAGTATAATTAGAATTTCTTGTATACTGTTGTCAATAAAAAGCTGATTGCCTATTAGCAAAAGGCAAGAAATAGAAGATGGGAGTTCCAGTAGAGAGATTGGAACTCTGAGAGTTAGTAAGGCAGTGGATATTCATCACCTGGACTTTGAGGACTTCAGACATATGAAACTAGAAGAGGTAATTAACCAGTCATGTGGCACACATAGAATAGAATAAACATGTAATATAAGTTATGAGTTAATAGGGGAACAAGCCCAAGCTTATAGTTTAGTCATTTATTAACACATAAATAAGCCTCTGAAGCATTATTCAGGAACTGGGACACAGGTGGACAAGCCCATGGTAGATTCATGGGCCCTTTCCCAATGAGTAATTGACTGTTGAGAGAATCTGTCCTGTGAAGACCCAGCACAGGTAGTCATGGCTATTATGAATTTAAGACGATATTCCCTGGGTCATGTATAGAGAATGAAAATTTGCAATTCTTCTGATCTTGCAACTCTTACATTCTTTCCATCTCTTCTGTAAACTTCATTGATCTTTAGAGACAGGGTAGAAATGACTTGCTTAGGTCTAAGCCCTTAGCTCTCACTCCCAGTATTTTGGAACACAACTAATCTCTCCTTTCAGCAACATTCATTGCAAAAAGAACCTCCTCTGACTGGGGCTGAGTGTGCTCTTTGTCTAATGTTATAGACATAGAAATTTAGAAGACAATTTGACATTATGTGTATTGAGCTAAACATGAGTAGTAGTTTCTTTCATCCAACTAATGAACTTCCTGGGTCTGAGTGTGTGACCAGGTGTAGTACCAGGCATGAATACCCCTTTCTAGTGCACACCATAGATCCAATCAGAGAGAAATTACTTATCTCATAATTGTCATGCCACTATTGCACGTATGATACATGATGTCTAGCTGACTGGTGATGATGTCCATAGCATTCACAAATGGGTCAGACTGTTGATGTTATACTTCTCTAGCAGTCTCTGTAGCACCTTCCAGAAGTTTGAGAGTTAGCTTTCAGGGAAGGAAATTTCAAACTTAATTCTAACATGATTTCTGTCTACCTTGTAAGCTTGTTATGATGAGTCTTCAGCAATAGAATCTTAACATCTAATTCTGATGGTCAACCCAATGAAACAGCAAGAGCTGTATATAATCTTGGGTTCTCTGGGGCTTACTAGCTTCATAGTCTCCCTCCTCCTCCCTCCCACACATTCCCCTAATCCTATCCCTATTTAAAACTTTCCAACCCCCCTGCAAAAAAAAAAAAAAAAAAAAAAACAAAAAAAACCCTTTTCACCCTAAGTACTCTCTGTCTCTCCTTTCATTGAAGTTACATTTCAATGTAACTTGTACATTGTGGAGTGTACAAGTTACTCCACTTTTCTTGGTCTTCCCTATTACCATTCCTGACAATTTTTGCCATTACATGGGTTACATAGTATTTTTATCACATTAATTCAATAAACAAAAGAGTCAAAACTAATCATCAACATATGAGACAGACAATTTAATGACTATTTTTTTGGGCCAAGGTTATCTTACTTAGTAGATTTTTTTCAAGTTTCATCCATTTACCCTTAAATTTTATTTTTCCTTACATTATGTCTACTATGCTTAATATCCATAGCAAGCAACAGAGTACAGAGTAAATGTGAAGACTGAAGAATATTACTTCTACAATTAATTAAGTTTATATAACAACAATGCTTGGTATGGTAGCTGGCTTATGAAGTTGTTGCATCCTATGAAATGAAAATGGCCCACTCTCCGTGAAACCGAATGGGAGAGTTTCCAAAGAAAGAAATAGGGATGAGCACAGATGACTTCTGGGATATGAGGACTTCCTCATATCCTAGCAAATAGACAACCAAAACCAAGATTTATCAGAAGCAAGAAGATGAATTCTGTAGAATTTCATCCTGCAGAATACAGTTTGAAGAAGATTCTTCAACCTTCTAAACGTAATAGGATTCATCTTTACTGATAATTTGGTTGCGGCCATATGACTTCCATAGGTGAAATCCACCAAAGTTACTCCTGGTGTTTTGAGTCTATCTTTTTCTCTAGGAGCAAGGGAAAAAGGAAATCTCCCTGATAAACTGACAGAGACAGAGAGATTTTAAAAAAACTTATCTGATGAATGTTATACATTTTTCTTTCTAGCTCTCTTATAACTATATCAATTACAGTATATATCACACTATTTCACACCATTAATTAATGATGTATAAGTTTATGTTTTCTAATAGAAAATTATATATAGTTTGAAATTATTAAATTGCCTTATATTTAAAGTAATGACTCTAAACTATAGCATTTGCTTCTTATTTAGGGCCACTCCTAATCCTAATAAAATTTGATATATCATTGTTCATATTCATTAGATGAAAGCAATAATTTAAATCTTTTATAACTTTTATGATATATTTTTGAATTGCTTTTCTTAAATTTAAATTGTGTAGAAAGGTCTAAATTTTCAGTTAAGTTCCTCATATAGGCATACAGAGAAAGAGAAAGAGAAAGAGAAAGAGAAAGAGAAAGAGAAAGAGAAAGAGATGAGAAATAGCCCACTAAGTCAAATACTGACAAAGATCTGAATTTGCTCCTCAGATTCCATGTCAAAAATCTGAGTGTGATGGCGTGTCCCTGTAGTTTGAGTGTGGCGAAGTCAGGCCAAACAGATCCCTGGGGCTTGCTGCTGAGCCATGCTAGGCTACTCAGTTAGAGACATCAGCTCAAGAGGAAGCATAAATGGTGCTTGAGTAATTATACTCAGAGTTGTCCTCTGACTTCCACACATGTACATAATTGTATGCATGTAAACACAAATGAATAAATAAATAAATAAATTGCAATGGAACTATTATAAGAAAAATGTGTAAAGTAGAAAAGGAAGTTTGATTATTTGTGTTGGCATAAAGAATTTGGAAATTAATATGAAAGAAAATGCATGTTAGCTTCTTCCTTTTGCAAAGTGAAACTCAAAAGATGTTTTCCTGTAACACTGTGTTATTACATAAGTGCAAAGGTTAATTTTGAAGAGTTTTTAACATCACAATGCATTGTTCTTCATAATTTCACTAAAATTATACAGCTGTCACAAAGTCATGGTCTGTGAACCATAACTATTACTGTAGTAACATGTGCTAAGAATACATTGGCATTTTACCATTAGCAATCAAATGGTAGATGACACATTTTTCCAGTGCTATCTTATTTATTTTTTCAAGATTTAAATTCCATAGTACTGCCTTAGAAGAGATTATTTATTAATAATTCTACTTGCTAAGAGTCTGATTTTATAGAAAATATTGAAGCATGAATTTCTAAAAATATATTTATAAGCATATATTTCTATGTACATGGCTATAAAAATGCATGAATGCATATACATTTGCCAATTAACTAATTGTGGCTTAAATCTGTTAAATGCTGCCTATTATGTGTCCCTAGCTACATGTTAAATATTTATGTTGAGAGTTGTACTTAATCTTTGAAGCTAGCTTATTCAAAACTGAGTCATTTACAAGTCCCACAGATCAATATGTTAATTACTTTAGATTAAATTACTTTCATTATTAATATCTAACCTGGTTGAAATGTGCATATGTCATTTCAACCTCATCTTTTCATTCTTGCATTGTCCTCACAATTTCTTTGTTGCTAATAAGATATCATGTAGCTATGTAGGATGCTGTCCTCAAATTCATAATCTAGGATCACTCTCCATCATTCTGAAATTACAGGCATGAAATACCACATCTAGAACACTTATTCACTTTTAGTTAGAATGCAAACAAGTATAGCTACTACAGAAATCATTGTGGAAAGTTCATCAACTTTTAATCATATCTTTATAATATGATCCAGTTGTACCTCTATTGGGTATATCCTGAAAGGACATCATATTTTACTGTAGAAATATCTGGTCAAGCTCCTTCATTGCTTTTTTCACAATAGACAGGAAATAGAAATGGCCTAGATGTTCAGCAACTGATGGATGGATAATGAAAATGTGACACATTTACACAATGGAATATTATAAAAGTATTAAAGAAAGTGAGTCATACATTGCACTATAATTATAGTTAATTATACCTATTACTCTTTTATTAAACCATTTCAGCTACTTGTGTGCCTTTCATCCTGGCATATTTTCTCTATGCATTAACCACCGAAACTTATTCTCATTTCAGTAGAAAACTAGTTAGACACTGAAGTTTGCACTCATTGTGTGCACTATATTGTTCGTTGCTTAGTGCAACAAACTAATTCTCAATTCTTACTTTTGCTAATTTTATATTAACTCTGACAATCAAGGCTTCCATTTTATAAAAGTTTTATAAAATATTGAGAGTAGGGAAATTTTCAGAGTAGAATGTCTTAGCAGTTATTAAGAATAAAGAGTTTTACAGCTGAATATAGCTGTGATTATTTTTCCCTTTAGTAGCATACCTAGTATCTTTCAACACCATAAAAGCTAGCTGGTAGACATGAAACTTCCTGGTCATTCCAGCTTGATTTCCCCATTTTTGATGAATCAAGTATGTGGCTATAGGACCTTACCACTAAGTTCTGTGAAATAATCAAGATCAATGCCTATAGCCTTTAATATTTGAGGATGTATGGGACCTCACTGCCTAACAACTTCAAAAAGACCTATGCATATGTTCTTATGCTTTATTGTATATGCATACCATATAAATAAATCAGAAAAGTGAATCAGCATTACAGTGAAATGAAATAAAAATTAAACAGTGGAACCATAATCACTGATGATAGTAGATGTTATTGTGGAAGACAAAGTATAGTATTTTATGAATTAACAAAATAAAAAATATAAGAAAATAATGTTTCATATATAGATTATATAAGTGAATTAATAATCATATTGCATGAGGTCAAGACTCTTTCATATGTGATCTAACAGCAAATCAAGCATTTTCTATTTATTAGACAAATAATAAAACAATTCTGAGTTAATAAAGTGGCACAAAGTGATAGCAATAAAATAAGAAGACAATGAACGGAGTTAATCGGTCTCTTATGCTATGTCTAGATTGTTTTTCCTAAACTGTAAATAAGATGCAGTTGCAGAATTTTCCTAAAGAAGGGTCACTAGTTACTTGAGTCACAAACACCTGACAGTAATGGACATAAGGCACTGGATAAATTTCCTATTTTTCCCTTTCTTATATGGATCTGGTTGTTGTGGATGGGCCTGATGCTGTTCTTGTGAACCAATCCCCTAATGAATAAAAGAGCCAATCACTGGG
>JADRCD010237462.1:8277-21305 GCA_019843815.1 Montemys delectorum | reverse complement strand
TTGCTCAAGTGGAAAGGCTTACCTTGAGTTCCATGACACCTTCAGATTGGATGTCTATGGTGAAGGCATGCCTTTCCATGGGCCAGTACTTGGATTGGAAGTCTATTTACTCTGAGTTTGCTCACCAACAGGCCAGAGATAATGCAGCACAAGGACAGGCGGCTTGGAATTTAGACATGCTCACAGGCCAGGGCCAGTGGTTGAACAATCAAACAGCTTATCCTTAGCAGGTATATGGCCAAATTAATCAGTTGGCTTTGAAGGCATGGAAAGCTTTGCCTAATAAAGGAGAGGTGTCAGGAAATTTAACCAAGACTGTTCAAGGAGCAACAGAGCCATTTTCAGGCAGACATTGTGATTCCCATGGCCATCACGAAGCATGGTGAAGTGTAAAGATATCTTGACAGGTTCCTGGAGGGGACCTGATCCCATGCTGACATGGGCACGAGGCTCTGTCTGTGTTTTCCCACAGGACCAACAGGATCCAGTGTGAGTGCCAGAACGTCTAGTGAGGAAGGCAAAAAATGAAGATCCTCCTGCTGCTGATGGTGATCTGGCTGGCGATGATGAGAAAGGGAGCGGCGGAGCTGAGATGGGGAATTCTGTCAGTGTTCCCGATTCCAATGCCGGTGATGCATGATGCGCGAGTTTTTCCTCGATTCTTTACTACTAATAGCAGCCTGGATCTCCCAGGCCATGAATCATCTGAAGGAATGGGTGGGCATAGGAATGCTGGCTGTTGCCTTAATAGGCACCTGCGTGCTCTGCCTGTTTTGCATATGTCAGATGGTGAAAATGCAGAGACGAGAAAGAGCCCTGGTGGTGCGTGCATTCCAGGCCATTGAGGCTGGTGTTTCTCCACAAGCCTGGCTGATGACATTAAAGCAGCAATAGAGTTCACCCCATTGCCATATCCACATTCTGGACAGCCCTTGCACCCCATGAGGTCGCTTGACCTCATTGCACTTGTGATGGGTGTTCAGCATGCGTTTGGTACTCAGCTCTTGCACCTGGAGGGCTCAGCCCATTGCACCCAGTAGAGTGAGTGCCATTTCTATTAGCTGTATTTTTGCCCTTGATCGCGGGTTCCTACATGATGCTGCTTGCTTGATTGTGCAATTTCAGCTCTTATAATAAAAAAAGGGGGAACTGTGGAGCGCTGCTGCCGTGCCTTAAAGATGGTGCTGGCCGAGCTGGAGCTGTGGAGTAAACAAGTCCTTATTTGGCGCCGGGGGCGTGCTCACCAGTGGCCTGATTCTACGTCAATGCTTAGTAGCCTATGACTGTGTGAAGTGTGGTATGGGCTCATGGGCGGTCCTACGAAAGGTACATAGTCAGACTCCTGGTGGGGCACGGGGCCACTCTGCTGTAACCGCTGTGCAAGACATTCCTGAGTAAACTGTTGCTGGAAGGACGTGGTGTGCTGGTCCTTCTTCCCTGCTGGTCAGGGTCGTCGGCACCGCACATCTAGTGACCAAGCATTCAAATATATGAACCAGTGGGACCAACCACTACACATGTGCTCATTATTTAGCCCTGGTTGGCCTTAAACCCAGAGATTCACCTAAATTTTGGAATTAAAGCTGTACATATACAAAGTTGTTGTTAGCCAGGCGTGATGGCGCATGCCTTTAATCCCAGCACTTGGGAGGCAGAGGCAGGTGGATTTCTGGGTTCGTGGCCAGCCTGGTCTACAGAGTGAGTTCCAGGACAGCCAGGACTACACAGAGAAACCCTGTCTCGGAAAAAAAAAAAGTTGTTGTTATGTTCCTTGGGGCAGTTTATGCCCACGTGTTACAAGCATGTGAAGCATGTGCACTCTCTGACAAAAATGAAAGACTTATATTAGAGTTATTTGTGATACAATAAAATGGAAACACATGTGACTGCTACAACTATGGAAAGACACGCCACAGTATCCTCTAACCCATTTCTGGATGGTGCTCGTAGACTCCACACTCCTCTGGCCCAGTTTGCTCTGCCTGGCCTGTGCCTAGCACTGAATATAAACAAGTGTTACCTTCCCCTTCCCCTCAGCCATGGGACTTCTGGCAGTCTCTGCTTGGAGGCTACCACCTGGGGAGCTAAGACTAATGCTCTCTGCAGACTGTCAGTTTGTCTTTGAAGAAGCCGCCTGAGCACAGCCTGAGCACAGCCTGAGCACACCCACCTACTGAAGATCTTCCGAACCTGTGGATTTTGGCACCTGAACCTTTTTTGCAGTATGCAAATATCATGTAATCTAGAGATTTGGTTTCGGTTTCTCCTGTGACTATAAAAACCCTGGCTTATTCTAAGTAAAGTGAAGTCTTGATTGGGCTATTTCAACTTGACTTCGGGATTTCTCTTTGCATTTCGAATCCTCTATTTCAGGTTCTTTGGTCCTTCTCCTGAGAGAACCAAGTTCATGAAACTGTGGGCAGTATCAAACAATTAACAGGCTGAGTCGGAGATAGTGACACACACCATAAACCCAGCTCCTGGGAGGCTGAGGCAGGAGGATGTCAGCTTTGAGGCCAGCCTGGGATACACAATGAGACCTTGTCTCCAAACAGAAAGGAAACACAAGGCAGACAGAGTGAAGAGGAGGCCCTGCCTCAGGCTGTCCTGGATGGAGGGAAGGGTCCAGACACCACGGGGCAGAGAAGGGGAAAGGCAGTGTAGGTCCTGGAGAAAGAAAAGAAAAAAGGATGGCAGAAACAGTACAGAGGGTGAGAGGGGAATGGCCAATGGGCTCCGGAGCCAGACACACCAAAGAGTGCAGAGCCAAGGTGAGGTACTTTACACACTTAGATTCAAGGCCAATGCACACATAACCAGTTTACTCTACACCTCATAAAAGCCTAAGGAGTCTGCCAGGCTTGGGGGAAACAGGATCCTCTTAGAATTCAGTCATTTTGTAGTGTTTTTAAAATACTGTTCCTGTAAGTTGTTGTTGTTGGTGTTGTTTTTGGTCTTTCCTTTCTTTCTTTCCTTTCTTTCTTCCCTTCTCTCTTTCTTTTAGAAAGTTGAACAGTCCTGTACCTCTCTCAATGCATTTAAATGTTGTTAATTTAATTTTAGCAGAAATTGAAATACTTCCTAAACCAGGAATAGTGATGCACACTTATAATCCTAGCTATTTTGTTTATTTGTTTGTTTTTTGAAACAGGGTTTCTCTGTGTAGCCCTGGAACTCACTCTGTAGACCAGGCTGTCCTGAAACTCAGAAATCTGCCTGCCTCTACTTCCCAAGTGCTAGGATTAAAGGTGTGCACCACCACCGCCCGAATCCTAGCTATTAGAAGATGAAATAGGAGCCAGGGATGGTGACACTAAGCCTTTAAACCCAGCACTTGGGAGGCAGAGGCAGGTGGATTTCTGAGTTCAAGGCCAGCCTGGTCTACAGAGTGAGTACTAGGACAGCCAGGACTACACAGAGAAACCCTCTCTCGAAAAACCAAGGGGGAAAAAAAAAAGATGAAATAGGACAAGAAGTTCAAGGCTAGCCTTGGCTACATAGGAATTCAAGAAGTTCCAGATCAGCCTGGGCAACCCTGTTTCAAAATAGCTGCTTGTTTTTGCAAATAGCAACATTTAGGGTAAATCTATAACCCTCCCTTCTTTAAGAATAACAATGAAGAAATACTACCTTTAAAAAATGACAGGTCAAACTGTGTCCTTCCTAAGAACATTCTTTCATAATTTGAAAACTAAAGAAAAAGGAGAGAAGGAAGGAGGGAGAGAAGGAGGGAAGAAAATATGAAGATGGTGATGGTGACAATGACAACGATGACGACGACTACTACAGACTGACTAGAGTTGGGTGTAGCTCAGTGGTGCAGAGCCCTTGTCTGAAAGGTCTTGGGTTCAATCCCAGTGGAACTGGGTCAAAGAGTGGAAAACATTAACAAAAATAGCAGAGTACGATGTTAATGATTTCTGGTTCCACATCAAAAACCCTCATCTTAAAACAGAACACTCAAATGATGCCAAGCCTCAGTAACTGTACAGCTCAAAGCCTAACAGTTATGTGTGTATACTTGGAAAAGAAAGGAAGTCTCATATGCTATAGACAACAGAAATAATCAAACCCAGTGATTCTTCTCTGTTTTGCCAATGGAGCGGAGAGGGAATCCCACCTTGTACTTATTCTCTCGCTGTCCACTATTTCAGGGGGTCTTTTTCTTTTAGTTTTTGTTTGTTTTATTTTGGTGTGTGTGTGTAAAAGGCACACATGAAAAGGTCAGAAGGTAACTTGATGAGGTTGGTTCCAGCCTTCTACTGGGGACATTGGGATTGAACTGAGTTCTTCAGCCAAGTACAGAGGTATTTTTGGCCACTGAATATCTCAACAGCTTCCTCATTTCTGAGACTTTCTTCAAAATGCAGGCTCTGTGGAGGCTTTTCAGGGACACCTTGTGGAACTAGTCTGCGGTGCTCTGACACTTGAGCTCCTACAAAGCATTGAGGGGTTTGTCCTCAAAACACTGACCAAGAGCCAAGAGGCTGCTGTGTTCATAAGCAAGAATCCCTGCCTATCCAGCAAAATAGGCCTTCCAGCTCAGCCCTGTTCCCTGTGGTCATGTTCCCAGTTTTCAGCCAGCAGTTAGCAGTTCCATGGGTACTTGTGCATTTGCCATGAGCTTTCTGTCATAAGTAAGCTTTACTCAGGTTAATGAAATTCCCCACTCACTGACTGGCCTCAGTTCTCTGTGTGGCCTGATCTTGCTAGTGTCTGTGTATATCTGTGTTCAGACTAGCACTCCCTGTCCCTCTGTCACCTCAGCTCCTTTCAGTTCCTCCCAAAGCAAGCTCTTCCTCTCCCTCACTTCAAGGCTGCCACAGTTGTGGCTCTTTTAAATCCTTGAACCTTCTTCAGCCATCCTACCCCTACCTTTACCCCTTCTCCTAGTTAACCCTCTACTGGCCATCACTCTCAGCTTCTGTGCTTTCTCTTCCAGGAAGCCTTATCCCTTCACTTGAGTTGCATATGAAAGCATATGTGCAGGCCAAAATGATGCTATGCTCCCTTTATGTTTATAAAAACATGTCCACTGGGGTTGTAGCCCAAGGGGAGAATGCAGTCATAGCATGCAAGAAGTCCTGGATCCTATCTTCACAACACTGTAACAGTAATAGCTCAAGGTACGGGTGGGAGAAAAGGAGACGGGCATTCTCAATTGTTAGGCATGACAGCAGGCATCCCTAGGTTTCTGGTCCTCTGATATGCTGTCTGCTTTGCACTCTTAAGCCCATTGTGAGGACAATCAAAGCTCTGGCCCCAATTCTGCTTCTGGTTCCTATCTGAGAGGAAGAAAATCCCAAGTCCAACAGAAATTACGGCAGCAGCAGTTATGAGTGAGAAGCTGTTCCTCCTCTTCCCACGTATACTTCTGCCACTTGTCCAATCACTCTGCCAACTCGGCTAGGCAAAATTCTATGGAATGTGTTTGGCTACATAACTATACTAACTATACCAGGGTGGCATAAACTTTAGACTCCCTTGAGATGAAATCGGTGATAGCTTTCAATCTTATAGAATTAAAAAAAAAAAAAAGCTAACTGAATTCCCTAAAAAAATTCCCTCCCATGCAAGATCCTTATGAGGCAGTGGGAAGGAAAATGAGGATGACTCAGCCTGAGTCAAAGCTAAGAGAAAGCGCTCTGGTAAACAGTTGCTCTTTTCCAGACAGGATTAGGATTACCCAAACCCCACTGCTAAAAATACACAGATAACAGGTGGTATATATTATATAAGTGCTTCCAAATCAGAGACTTGGCCACTGACTCTAAAAAGAGAACAGTTAATAAGAGTCAGCCAGGCCTTGATCTTCTTGGAAAAGCCCCAGGAACAAGCAAAGTTTCCACTGAAGAGAGGATGAAGCCCCTAAGTGCTCCCACTGCTCTACATCCCTACAGCTTTAACTCTTCACAGCCAGTCACTGACCAAGGCTGCTGCATGTGCTCCCTCCTGCTGTGGATGGAACCCACCCCCACTGCACCCCCCGCACCCCCAGAGCCAGACAGGCAATTTACACTGAGCTGGACCCTCTGCTAGGAGGCAGGGCCTCACCAGGAAGCCCACACAGCCTGGAACTCCCATTCAAGCAATCTTACTGCCATGCCCTCTTCCTTTTGTCTGTTTTCATTTATTATTACTGGCAGAGGCATATGTCATAGAGTACACTCTGGATGTCAATTTTGAGAACAATTTTGTGCAGACAGTTCTTGTCTCCCATCTTAGTGTGGGCTCTAAGAACTGAAATTCAATTTCTTAGGCTTTTGTGACTAGCACCTTTAACCGCTCAGCCAATTCATGGGACTCCTGCCATAACCTCCCAAGTGCTAGGATTACAGGCATAGAAAGGGTTCACCTCAAACAGAACGCTTCATCTGTGCCAAGATAAAGGAGAGTAATCCCAAGCTACATAAGCTATAGGATCATCAGGGCATGCTGACAAATCAAGGTGCCACATGGTGCCTCCTAAACATATCCAAAGTCCAACACATGCTGCCTTCTTTTCCTTTCCAGCAAACCCATCATTCAGCCTGGATTCCTTACTCAAAGGATCAGTCTGATGAAATCAGCAGGGGATAGTTCAAAGACCACACTTGCCTACCCAAGCTTCCCTCCTCCCAGATACCCATGTGTTCTGTTTATGACATCTGTTACTCCTTCCCGCCCTCTGCTACCTCCTGCTATCTCTCTCTGCCTCTTTTGCTAGTCTCCCTTCTCTCACAGATAGCCCTGGCCATGTCCAGTCTCTTCCTCTTTCTCCCAGGAGCTACTCTCTCTATATATACTATAGTATGAACTGGTCATGTTGGCAGCTTCTTTATTGTGCCCCCTCATATACATATGGAAACCCTGGATTTGACTCTTCTAAGGTATGGATCATTTGTTTCTGCTGGCTTCTGCCACCCACCATATCATAATTGACTCCAAATTCTAGCGTCTGCCTGCCTCTTCGGCCACTTCTCCCACACCTACTCTAACCACTTGTTTCTCCTACTCAGAATCTTCTTGGTCTCTGGCTCCTGGAGCCTACTCTGACATGCTGGGCACTGACCATACAGAAATGCCATGTCTCCTGTTGGCTCACTGGAGTCTGCTATATGATTCTCCGCTATGGCTCAGAGCATCTCTCTGCTAAGGCACGGATCCCCAACCCCTCTACTGGAATCCTTCTGATGATTTCATATTTGTGAGCCTTTCTCTAAGCCTCTCCCACCTCTTTTTTGCTCTACGTCTAAAGGTTGCCTTCTTTCCTGCTTGCTCTATCCATAAGCTCTCTCGTTCAGAATTAGATTCACCTACTCCTCATCTGCCTTCTCTAATGTCATTCCTCTTCAGACACAGGGATTCCATTAAAGCCTCACTGTGCTCCTGCAAAAGGTTTGGTCTCAGTACAGCTCAACAGCCAGAAAATGGCATCTTTAACTTCCAAATTCTAGTTATTACTGTTGCATAAGCAAATGATCCCACAATCCCTCTATAAACCTTATCTGCTCCCTGCTCTTGTCTTCTCTGAGCCTTCTTTGCTCTGCTCACTCTAGTTGCTCTCTCTGATCCTAACTCCAGTTTTGCAAGGATTCAATAAGATAAAGTTCCATTTAGCAGCAGCAAGCCAGCTTCAGCCAGTTCCTCTCCCCAAGGCCGCAGAGGAGGAGGCACACTTCACAGAAAGTCCTTACAGCTAGGAGTGAAATGATAGCTTTCCATGCTTCTCAAAGATCACTGTGTGGAACATCTAAGTCTGGTATCGGCTAATATTGTTTGAATCTGGCACAAGCTCATGTTTTGAGCACTCTGAAGAGGTGGGGTCTGGCTGGCAGATGTGGGTTACTGTACACTTCCGGTAACCATGAGCTCTGCCAGGATTCCCCACATGACGGACTGCAACTCTCTGGGACTTTGATCCAAAAGGAACCACTCTGCCCTTGTTCCTGCCAGGCATTTTGTCACAGCAACAAGAGAAGTAAACCACAGCTGTGCTGCATCCTGATCACAAAGATGGATTATAGCTTTTCAAGATGTTCTTATTAAAGGAGACTAACAAAGGGGACACATGATCCCTTTGTGTCACTTCTTACAAGTGCATGTGAGTATACAATTAAACAGACTTTTAAAAAGTTTACCCCAGCCAGGTGGTGGTGGCACGCGCCTTTAATCCCAGCACTTGGGAGGCAGAGGCAGGCGGATTTCTGAGTTCAAGGCTAGCCTGGTCTACAGAGTGAGTTCCAGGACAGCCAGGACTACACAGAGAAACTCTGTCTCCGGAAAAAAAAAAAAAAAAAAGTTCACACTTGCCTGCACCTACTCTGTAGAACACAGAATCACGGAAGTTGCCATCTTTGAACAGTTTCTCTCAGAGTAAAATCATTGTGAACAGAAAAGCTGGGAATCCTGGTAGAACGGCTACACAGAGAAACCCTGTCTCGGGGGAAAAAAAAAGTTTACCCCAGCTATGGAAAGAATAGATTTATCTATATGTACAGTACGTATACATGCAAATCTTATAAGGATAAGAAGCCAGGTATGCTGGCTCATATCTGTAATCAGCTTTGAGAGACTGAGTCAGTAAAAATGATTCCAGTTCAAATTCTTGGAACTACAAACTCAGTTCCAGCATTCTACAGACTGAGACTCTGTCTCAGTAACAAAGCAAAACAGAAAGGTGTAAGAATGTGGCTTAGCGCTCCGCATAGTGCTTGCCTAGCCTGCATGAGGCCCTGGGTTCAACTCCCAGCATTCCATAAACAGGTACTATATATCTGTAAGCCTAGCACTCATGAGATCCAGGCAAGAGGTTCTAAACACCTGAAATGTCAATACATGGGAAGGGGAAAAAGAAGAATGAGTTCAAGACCAGTGTGGGGATGTAGAAAGACCCTGTGCCAAAGCAAATCCACTAACCTCCTGGAAAGGAAGCCTGAACTACAAGTAATCACCTTCCAGGAAGACACCGCTAGAAGATGACCAGACATGCTTTGCCCCAGCTCCTTTGAAAAGAAGTATCCACCAAACACACCAAAGTCACGGGAAAACAGCAGTCTGTGGTGGGAAACGAAGACTTCTACATGCCAGTGGGGTTAAATGATGGCCATGGGACACTGAGCTTTTTGTTTGTTGGGGTTTGGGGAGTACAAAGTTGGGGTTTAATCTCCTTGAAGTTCATAAATTACAAGATGATATGAATGACAAATGCTAAATGCCAAACTTATGCTATCAAAAACAACCAATGTTTAAAAAGTCAAGCCTAAATAGCATGGTTTTTTTTTTTTTTAAACAAGAGAGAGAGAGAGAGAGAGAGAGAAATTTTTAAGACTTCCTGAGAACTTGGGTCTCGTATACTGGCCTTCTGGCCTTGGTTTCTGTGACCCAGGGAAGTGACGCTGATTGTCCTGTCCAAACAAACACTGCAGACGTTTATTAGAACTATCAGGAGTAGTCCATTTCTCTTCCCACAGAATCAAGTGTTTATCTGGGATAGATAAATCTGTGCACATTGGAAGAATGGTCTGCATCACTAGAGTTCTCTGTAGCACCGAGGAGAAGTCAGTTGGTTTAAAACTCAATTTTCATTTAAAAGAAAAATAAGAGACTGACTTTCCTACAGAAACCCTGGCTTTGGGGAAACTAACACAGTAGTCTGTGGATTATGGAGTTATCTTTAATTAGGGGTTGACAAATGAGCGTGAGAAATGTGGACAAATAAGGATACTATTTATATTTCAAAGACAGTGAATCAGATTCTGCTACAGAAATTTCTCAACACTGCCCCTTAGCCAAGTACTACTTAGGAAAATTATTTTTATTCCTTTATCAGCTTAGCTAAGAATTTCAACTCCAGTGCATATATGGACAAGCTGAAAAGTGAAAGTGTTTTCTTTCATGCTTTAGAAATAAACACTTTAGCTGGGCAGTGGTGGTGCACGCCTTTAATCCTAGCACTTGGGAGGCAGAGGCAGGCGGATTTCTGAGTTTAAGGCCAGCCTGGTCTACAGCATGAGTTCCAGGACAGACAGAGCTACACTGAGAAACCTTCTCTCGAAAAAGCAAGAGAGAGAGAGAGAGAGAGAGAGAGAGAGAGAGAGAAATACTTTAGCAGGGCTCAGAGGCACACAGCTCTCATCTCAGCACTTGGCAGCAGAGGCAGGTAAATGGAACTCTTGAGTTGGAGGCCAACTAGGGCTACACAGGAAGACTCTATACTAAATAATAAATAAATAAATAAGTAAGTAAATAAGAAAACAAGAGAGAAAGAGAAGGGGTGGGGAGGAAAGAAGGAAGGAAAAGCAAACAGGCATGGTAGTGCATGCCTATAATTGCAGTACCCAGGCAACTAAGGCAGGAAGACTACCACACATTGAGACCAGCCTGATCTATATAGCAATCCATAGAGTGACTCTATCTCACAGATAAACAAGAAAACACCCCTTTTTTGCAAATGAAAAAAAAGAAGAACTTATTATGTTACAAAGTTTATTTGCTGGACTGACAAGCAGAGCTGGGGAGAAAGCTCAGGAAGTCCCAGAATGGGAAACCATATAAGGCAGTAACTTAACACTCCCAACATCCCAGGGGTATGATTCCCTCAAGGTCAGAATACTCTGGGAAATTGTCCTTAACGTTAACTCAGAATGCATTTACAGTTATTACTTGTGATATTCTGATGGCTTAGATACTCTTAGCCCCATCCTCATATGAGGGAACTCGTGTTTGGAAAGCGTGGCACCTAAGGTCACTAAGTTTAGTGCCTCAACTGCCACAATTGCCTTTTTGTCTCCTGCTGGGCAGTGCTGACCACAGTGCCAAGCAGTGGAACCTAAGTCTCGCTCACCACACAGTAGGCATCGTTCTCTGCACTTCTGTATGTCAACTAGGATAGTGCACTCAATAATCTTTCACCAAAGGCAAACTGGCCTTTCTGTGGGCCACCAGCCTCCTCTTTTGTCTACTCTGCACTTACAGGCCCTGTATCTCTAACCAGAAAATCAAAATGGCCACCCTAGAACCCCAATGTTCCCTCCACCTTTATCTCGAATCTTAACCCATTCTAAAATATTAGTAATTATTAAAGCTGGATGGTGGTAGTAAGGACTGCTTTTTACTATCTGTCTTATTTTATTTAGGTTAGAAATTACCTTATAAGCCGGGTGGTGGTGGCACACGCCTTTAATCCCAGCACTTGGGAGGCAGAGGCAGGCAGATTTCTGAGTTCGAGGCCAGCCTGATCTACAGAGTGAGTTCCAGGACAGCCAGGGCTACACAAAGAAACCCTGTCTCAAAAAACAAAACCAAAAAAAAAAAAAAAAAAAAAATTACCTTATAAACATTTATGGTTTTCCCTTAACACAAAGTCTAACCCACTGAAGAAGCCCAATGATTAGCCTCCACTAACAATATTTCTAAAGAGGGCTCTACAGTAAAAGAAAGGGGCACTGAATCACTCAGTCATTCACTAGTTCTAAGAACAAAGACTGATCCCCAATTATGTGTAAGGCTAGGTAATGGTCCATAGAGGAATTTTTATCCTCACCAAGCTAAGAACTGAATCACAAACACACACACACACACACACACACACACACACACACAGACACAGGCAGGCAGACAGACAGGCAGGCAGGCAGACAGGCAGACAGAGACAGAGAGAGACTGCAAAAGTAATTATGGAAGGGACTAGTCATCGTGCGAAATGGTATAAAAAGAAAAGTTCAAAGTGCTACAGGAGTTAGAAAAAGAAGGAAATTCCATTATATAGAACTCTCCAGGGCAGTTCAAACTTTTTACAAGTATTATTTAAATTCATAAGTGGCTCACAGAAGGATGAGTGCCAAACACAAAATCAGGTCTGGAAAGCCACATTCCCTCTTTTATGGCATCATGGTGGCTTACAGAGAGGGATTGGAGGTTTAAATTCTTCTGCAGTCTCTGGATCAAAACAGAAATCAGAGAAGATGTGTGTATGAATATGTGTGTGTGCACATATAGGTGCTCACACATTCAGAAGCCAGAGGTTGTGTGTACATGCATTTAAGACAGGGTTTTTCACTGGATTGGAACATGCCAATTCAGCTAGACCTGTGGCCAGCCAGCAAGCTTCAGGGAATTCTCCTGTCTCCACTTCCTTAGAGCTGAGATTACAGACATACATGGCTAGCTTTAACATGGGTGCTGGGGATTGCACTTAAAGTCCTCAATCTTACCAGGCAAGCACTTTACCCACAGAGACATCTCTCAGCTGACATTTTTCTTTAAGATCTTTAAGGGCTAGCGCTGTTCAGTTAAGAGTGCTTGCTTGCTATTCTTTGACTTTCTAGCTTTCTAGTACCAGACAGTGCTGTTCAGGCTGCTGGAGAAGGAAGGATAGTAATGACTTCACCTAGCACCACACCCTGGATGCTACAATATCAACCTAGTACAATAGTGGCATTATTGTCCAGGAGGTGACCAACCACTTTCTGATGGGATCTGAGGCCTGCTCCACAGGAGGAAGTTCATGCCTGACATTATAAGCCTGGTCAAAAAGCCATGGTGGAGAGATGATCATAGGTCCTACAGGGGAACCTACTTTTGTTGTTTTTGCTAAATTTTTCATGTTGCCAAACTGCCTTGTAAATGTTTCCATCTATACATCTGTGCTGCTCTTAGCCTTAGTCAGAGAAGCTACTTTCTGTAGTAGGCAGTGGCTAATGAAGAGAGTCATCAGCGTCTAACTGCTGAGAATAAGTGACCAGGAGCACTAGGCATTAAATGGGATATCTGTGTCACACTCCCCATGCCCAAGGCTCGAGAACACTGCAGAGGAGAAGGGGAAAGGGTGTTTAAGAGCTACAGGAGAGGAGGAGTGCTGTGAGGTGCTGTCTTCTGGACAGAACATAGCTTTTACAGTCATGAACTCACTCCAGCTATGGATACATGTGCAACTCTGCACAAGATCAGGCAACACCTCGACCAGGCAGCCAGGCAGCACCACTAGTTTCAAACTCTGATTCTCTCTCTCTCTCTCTCTCTCTCTCTCTCTCTCTCTCTCTCACACA
>JADRCD010237461.1:8096-21337 GCA_019843815.1 Montemys delectorum | reverse complement strand
AAACCACTCTGGAAATCAGTCAGTTAGCTCCTCAGAAAACTGGAAATAGTTCTTCCTGAAGACCCAGCTACACCAGTACTGGGCATTTACCCAAAAGATGCCTTAACATAGGAAAAGAACACATGCTCCACTATGTTTATAGCAGCCAAATTTATAATATCCACAAGCTGGAAACAACAGATGTTCCTCAACAGAAGAGTGGATAGAGAAAATGTGGTACATCTACACAGTGGAGTACTAGTCAGCTATTAAAAACAATGACTTCATGAAACTCACAGGCAAATGGATGGAACTAGAAAACATCATCCTGAGTGAGGTAACCCAGTCACAAAAGGACACACATGGTATGCACTCATATCATGGATAAATGGATATTAGCACAAAAGTTCAGAATACACACGACACAACCCACAAACCATATGGAGCTTAAGAAGAAGGAAGACCAAAGAGTAGATGCTTCAATCCCACATAGAACAGGAACAAAACAATCACAGGAGGTAGAGGGGGGCACCTGGGAAGGAGAGAGGAGGGCAAGGGAAAAGGGGGGGTCAGGATCGAGTATCGGAAGGGACAGGAAAGAAATACAGAGAAGGTGGGGGTCAGGAAATTGGAGAGAAACATGTGACAGTTGGGGATGTAAAACTGGAGGTAGCCACTAGAAAGTCCCAGACTCCAGGGAAGCAAGAGGCTACCAGGACCCGACAGGAATGACTTTAGCCGAAATACCCAAGAAAGAGGAGATACAACCTGGAGAGACCACCTCCAGTAGATAGACTCGGCCCCCAGTTGAGGGATGGGGCCACCCACTCGTCTCAAAATTTTTAACCCAAAAATGTTCCTGTCCAAATGAAAGACAGGGACAAAAAGCGGAACAGAGACTGAAAAAAAAAAGGCAATCTAGAAACTGCCCCATCTAGTGACCCATCCCATCTGCAGACACCAAACCCTGGCACTATTGCTGATGCCAAGAAGCACTTGCTGACAGAAGCCTGATATGGCCGTTCCCTGAAAGGTTCTACCAACACCTGACCAATGCAGCTGCAGACACTCACAGCCAGCCATCGGACTGAGCCCTGTGACCCCAATGAAAGAGACAGGGAAGTGACTGAAGGAGCTGAAGGGGATTGCAACCCCATAGGAAGAACAATGTCAACTAACTGGACCACCCAGAGCTCCCAGAGACTAAACCACCAAGCAAAGAGTGTACATGGAGGTATCCATGCCTTCAGATACATAGGTAGCAGAAGATGGCCTTATCTGACATCGATGGAAGGGAAGGCCCTTGGTCCCGTGGAGACTTGATACCCCAGTGTAGGAGGATGCTAGAGCAGTGAGACAGGAGTGAGTGACTAGACGGAGGAGCATCCTCACAGGCAAAGGGGAGCAGGGAGAGATAGAGTGGGATGGGGGAGGGGTTGTGGAGAGGTAATCAGAAAGAAGGCTATCATTTCAAATGTAAACAAATACAATGATTAACAAAACTAAAAAACTAAAAAAAAAATCAAACCAAAAATGACAAATAAAACATTATGATATTCATGGGAAAAAAAATTCACCTGATGAATGGGACAACCTCCCTCAGAGGGGAGAATTACAAGAGGTCCCTGAAATCTGTCGTAAGTAGGCATAATGAAAAGTAAAAAGACAGCATTTCAGAACAACTTAGAGAACAGATGTATGAGATTTTGAAATCTCCTTCATGCTTAGTGATTGGACTTCTTCTCCAACCAAAACATTTGCACACAAGTGCATTGAAAAGGGAAAAATACTTCCTCTAGAATATGATCATCACTTTCCCTTCTTTTCTGTCCCTTTAAAAGCAAACAAGGAATAGGGTAGATCTCTGTCCAGGACTTCAGTGAAGAAAAAAACAACAGTGAGCTGATTATTCTGCCAAAGTGACTTACACATTTGTCCTGACACCCTCTTATGATTAATATTGTCATTTGTAATCAAGGACAAACTATTCCTTCCCCATCAACAGAGCTCTACCAAAAAAAAATTAAAAATAAAAAAATCCAAGGCATACATGGGCAATGAGAGGTTATTTTGCTTTTATTTTATTTTATTTTATTTTATTTTATTTATTTTTTGGTGTTTTGTGACAGGGTGTCTCTGTGTTGCCCTGGCTGTCCTGGAACTCACTCTGTAGACCAGCCTGGTCTCGAACTCAGAAATCCGCCAGTCTCTGCCTCCGAAGTACTGGGATTAAAGACCTGCGCCACCGCCAGGGTGCCTTTTACAATTTACATAAGCGGTAACAACTTTGTTAGAAGAAGTAAATATTTAGCAGTAAGTTACATGTCCTGTTTAAACACCTCTGCACTAGCTCCGCTCTGTTCTATAACATAATCCCTCCAGTTTGGGGGAGAGCCTGTAGCTGTTCCATGTTGCACTTCGCTTCGTGGGCTACTATCCCGAACAACTTAGAGATGATTTGCTACACGTTCCTCATGAGCCATAAGCTGTGGGTACTTTGTCACTGTGAAACATCAGCATCTCCGGCTTCCCTTGAGGAGAGGTGTGAGTTGAGAGAAAAATTTCTCCCATCATCAACCAATTATTGCTTATTAACGATAAGGCACGGTGGCCCGCAAGGAAGCAGCTGCTCACACTTTCTCATTTCCTGCCTCACCTGCTTTCTCTTTGCAGACAAAGAATGCTTCTTTAGGTCTAGAACTTTCCATGTCGACCCTTACCTTTGTTCCTTTGCTTTTTCTTCTTCTTCTTCTTCTTTTTTTTTTTAATTTTTTAATTCCTCAAGGGGAAAAAAAAAATTCTGCTTGAATTGATAGCCCGGACTTTTAATTCTAACATTTCAATGCACGGACTAAGGGAGATTATATATGTGTCTTGTGTTTCATGGACTTGTGGTTGTGATAATTCAAGTCTAAGTTGCTGATAATATTCAGGTCTTACACAATATATAGTCTGACAGTGGCCATAAAACAGGCATTTGTTACTGCACTATGCTTTGGGCTGCTTAATGGTATCCACAAATATTTGCAAAACATAAAAAATACTGATATTTTAATGATGCAGTAGGATTACATCAAATAAAAAGCACTTTAGCTACAGCTGTATGACAACAGAATTTACTGCACAACAATGGTAGCAGAATTTAAATGAAAAGTTCTATAGAAAAGAATAGCCAGCTTTTCAAAGCTTATACTTGTGTGTGTGTGTGTGTGTGTGTGTGTGTGTGTTTTATTGCTATGCTAAATTGATTCTATGCAGTTAAATGGCACCATTGCCTTTACATAACATTTTGATAATATACAGATGGCTGGTGTTTTTATTTTACATCAGAAGATATTAATATAGAATCATTTTCCTAAGTTTCAAAATCTGACATAATTACAAATCTCAGCCAAGGCAAACACCTCAACTAAGCAATGACTGTTCTTCACACAAATGAAACATTTATAGACATATTTGCTATTGACTGTGTAAAATCGCTTTGTGCCTACCACTCACACTGTTGGTGGTGAGGACTCTCCCGAAGACACAGCCATTGACAAGCAGATTGTTACCCGCAGCAGCACCTGCCCACTAATATCCCTTTAACAAGCTAAAATTTCAAGCATTTTTTTCTTTATTCATTTTTCTCTTTCCCTTTAGAACTCTTGGCTTGAAAGGAATGTGGCCAAGGTGTCTGATTTCCCAACAGTCCGCTAGCCCAGCCTAGCATTTGATACTAAATCACAGTGTTTCTTCTGCCCACCCTGTTCACAGCGATCTCATTTCAGCTTGGTGCAGAGTCTGTGCTGCCTTCCGTGCTCCACACATGCCCTCCCCCAAAGAGCTTGCACTGCAGACAGCTTTGCCACAGGACACATAGACTGGCTGAGATCCAGGAGCACACTGTGGGTGATCTTGCTTTGCATTTCGTGTTAAGTGGCCTTTCTGGATATTGCTAAGGGAATGCTCGTTTTCTAGCCAAAGTCGAGTCCAACTTTTTTGTGTCAACACTGCTTTATCAAAGAGTCTCCACTTGGTGGGGAGAAGGCTGCTACATTGTCTCACACTTGCTTGTCTCACAAAGCACTTTCAGCTAGTGATACGGATGTGATTATCTTTGCTGAGGAAAGCAGATGAAGCATGTGGAAAAGTTACACTGTGTCTCTAATATGCTGACTAGTATCATTTGTCCTGCGTTTTCATTTTAAGGCACAAAATCCATAGCCCAAAATGTACAACTTTGTCTTATTCTGGGACTGTATGAGGCACAATGGGTTGTGAAGAGTTTACATTTTTCTCTTCTTCAGGAGTTGCTGCCAATTTGAAATGTCCACCACGATCATTCTATAACCTTGTGTGAAAGACAATACATCTACTTTAGGCATTTAATTTCTTTTTTTTTTCTTTCTTGTTTTCACTTCTTTTTTTTTTAATTAGATATTTTCTTTATTTACATGTAAAATTTCCCTTTCCCAGTTCCCCTCCAGAAAACAAACAAACAAACAAAAACAACAAGAACAAACCCCTGTTGCCTCCCCCCTCCCCATGCCTGCCAGCCCACCCTCTCCCACTTATTGGCCCTGGCATTCCCCTACACTGGGGCACAAAACCTTCACAAGGCCGAGGTCCTTTCCTCCTATTGATGATCGAATTTGCAATCCTCTACTATACACATGCTGCCAGAACATTCAGTCCCACCCTGTATAGTCCTTGATTGGTGGTTGGGTCCCTGAGAGCTCTGAGGGTACTAGTTAGTAATTGTTGTTCGTCCTAAGGGGCTGCAAACCCTTCAGCTCCATAGAACCTTTCTCTAACTCCTGGCATTTAATTTCTTGAAGGGAACAGACAGAGTGGGCTTATAAGTCTTTATTTAGATTACTTGAAGGACATATCTCAAAAACTTAAGAATATAATTGTTTAACATGTAGCTTGTTGTAATATAATATAATCTTGTAAAATATTTTAAGAGAACCATGCAGAGCTACTTCCCATGTACCTACCATACATAGACAAGCAGACACACACACACACACACACAAAAGTATGCACAGACCCCTTTTTGCCTACTCACATATTCTTTCTAAAATGCCTTAAAAGGTAGTGTTGGGTACACACTAATATACATTTTAAAAATATGAGAAGTGTGAGATAGTTGTAAAATTACTATTGCCAGCAAATATATGAGTTGAAGTATATGCCTCCAAGTGATAAATACTTCAGAGAAGACTCTAGAGGAATTTAGACCCAGGATTGTATTATGGAGCCTTGAGACATTTCAGACACTGCAAATGAAAAAGAAAAGCATATTTAAAACAGAGATCATATGTATAGAGTTAGCTTTTCAGGAGAAATTCCTTAAAATTGAAAAAAAAAAAAGGCAATAAAGTGCCATTTCTTTTAGCTTAAAACTGGTGCCATGATACATCAATAGGAATCTGAGTTAAATCTAATAAGGTCCATCCATGGTTAAAAAAAAAAAAGAAAAAAGAAAAAAGAAAAAAGAAAAAAAAACACACTCATCAGCTGTTGAAAAGAAATACTTAATACATATGAGCCTGTCAGGATCTCTAAAACAGATTGAAGTAAAAATAGTGTTTTCATATATACTAAAAGATATGAAGCATCATTGGAATATAGATATAGTAATTATTTCACACTCTGCATATTTTAAAACAATCAGCTTACAGCACTTAAATAAACTCTATGAATTTTGAAGTAATCTTTATTTAGATTATTTGAAGGACATATCTCAAAAACTTAAGAATATACAATTCATTTGCTTGAATTTTGAAAATATAGTAGAACAAAAAATGAAGCCATATGAAATCTATGTACTTTTGACTATAGTCCTCAGAGACACTAAGACCAAGGCATATAACTCAAATTCCTTTTTAGTTAAAAATATAACCAGAGCTTCAGCCCTAAGCCTTCTGCAGGAGCAGATCATCAGTGTGTCTGCAACTCTGAAGACTCCACATTCTAAAGGGCTCCCAGGAGGTCTGCTGCACCCAGCGCTACAGGTAAGGAACCCACCCAAATGATTTCAACAGCTGGGACCCCTGAGGATGCCAAGAGATGCAGGACCCCTCCCTTCTGCTTGATCTCTAACTCCCTTCCAGCCTACACATTCAGCCTGAGCAGAACATCACCAAGTCAGCCTTCCTGAAGACCCCACTAGGAAATCTATTATACCCAGAGCAACAGACCCACAGTCTGAAGGCCTCCCAGGAGATCTGCTGAAGCCAGGGCAATAGATCATTGGCTGATATGCACCTCTAAAGACACCCACAGTCTGAAGGCCTCCCAGGAGATCTCCTGCAGCCAGGTCCACAAGTCTCTTAAGAGACCTGCAGCAACCCAAGGACACAGAAGACAGGTTCCAGACAGAGACACTCAAGCCAGTTAATACCAGAGATAACCAGATGCTAGAGGCAAGAGCAAGACCACAAGCAACAGAACCCAATGTACCTTTATACCATCAGAATCCAGTTCTCCCACCACAACAAGCCCTGGATATCCCAACAAACCTGAAAAGCATGATGCTGACCTAAAATCCAATCTCCTGAAGATAATAGAGTTCTTTGAGGAGGATATAGAGAACTCACTGAAAGAACTACAGGAAAACTAAGGTAAACATGTAGACACTCTTAAAGAGGAAACAAATAAATCCCTTTAAAAGATTATAATAAAACATAATTAAGCAGGTAAAGGAACTGAACAATGCGGTCCAAGACCTCAAAAATGGAAGTGGAAACAAAAAAGAAATTGCAAATGGAAGCAACCCTATAAATGGAAAAACCTAAGGATAAGGTCAGGAGATATAGATGCAAGCACCAACAACAGAATACAAGAGAGAATCTTGTATTGGTACAATAGTCAAAGAAATATTGGTACAATAGTCAAAGAAAATACAAAACATAAAAAATCCTAACCCAAAGCATCCATGTAGGCCAGGACACAATGAAAAGACCAAACCTAAAAGTAATAGGAATAGAGGAGAGTGAAGATTCCCAGCTCAAAGGATCAGAAGCAATTTTGAACAAAATCATAGAGAAAAATTCCCCAACCTAAAGAAAGAGATGGCTGTAAATGTACAAGAAGCCTACAGAACACCAACCAGATTGGAACAGAAAAGAAATTCCTCCCATCACGTAATAATCAAAACACAAAGTACACAGAACAAAGAAAGAATATTAAAAGCTGCAAGGGAAAAAGGTCAGGAAACATATAAAGGCAGACCTATCAGAATTAAACCAGACTTCTCAACAGAGGCCCTAAAAGCTGAAAAAGACTGGAAAAGAGGTCACACAGACCCTAAGAGAACACAAATACCAGTTGAGGCTACTATATGCTGCAAAACTCTCAATCATCATGGATGGAGAAATCAAAATAATCCTTGACAAAACCAAATTCAAACAATATCTATGTACCAATCCAGTCCTACAGAGGATTCTAGAAGGAAAACTCCAACACAAGAAGGAAACCTACACCAAAGAAAAAAACAAGAAATTAATTATCTCACAACAAAAGTAAAAGGAGAGAGTCACATACACATAAAGCCACCTGCAACAACAAACATAAAAAGAACTAACAATCATCTGTCTTTAGTATCTCTCAATATCAACAGATTCAATTCCGCAGTAAAAATATATATGCTAATAGACTGGATATGCAAGCAGGATCCAGCATTTTGCTGCATAGAAGAAACACACTTCAATGACAAAACAGACACTACCTCAGAGTAAAAACCTGGGAGAAAAAGTCTACTAAGCAAATAGTCCCAAGAAGCAAGCAGGAATTGCCATCCTAATATCCAATAAAATAGACTTTCAACCAAAAATTACCAAATGAGGTGAAAAAGGACACTTCATATTCATCATAGGAAAAATCCACCAAGAGAAAGTCTCAATTCTGAGCATCTATACCCCAAATGAAAGGTCATCCACATTCATAAAAGAAACCATACTGAAGCTCAAAATATACATAGAACCCCACACAACAGTAGTCAGAGACTTCAACATCCCATTCTCAGCAATAGGCAGCTCATGGAAATAGAAATTAAACAGAGACATAGTGATACTAATAGAGGTTATTAACCAAATGGATTTAACAGATCTATACAGAACATTCTACTCTAAAACTAAAGAATATACCTCCCTCTTAGTACCTCATGGTACCTTCTCCAAAATTAACCATATAATCAGTCACAAAACAGACCTCAAGAGATACAAGAAGATTCAAATAATCTCATGCATTCTATCAGAAAACCATGGACTAAGCCTAGACTTGAGTAACAACAAAAACAACAGAAAACCCATACAACCATGAAAACTGAAAAACTCTCTACTCAATGATAATTTGGTCAGGAAAGAAAGAAAGAAATTAAAGACTTCCTGGAAGTCAATGAAAATGATGACACAGCATACCCAAACTATGGGACACAGTCACAGCAGTGCTAAGAGGAAAATTCATAGCTCTAAGTGCCCTCCTAAAGAAATCGGAGGTCACCATCTGCACCTGGAACTAAGACTGTTCCACAACCCACTGTACACAGGTCCCACCAGGAGAGAGCTGATCTCCCAGGAGTGCTGACATAGACATCATGCCCACAAGAGGGACAAGCTCCAGCCAGAGACAGCAAGATTAACTAACAGCAAAGATAAACAGATGGCAAAAGGTAAGCACAAGAACCTTACCAACAGAAACAAAGGACACGTAGCATCATTAGATCCCAGTTCTCCCATGACAGCAAGTCCTAGATACCCCAACAAAATGGAAAGGCAAGACTTGGATTTAAAAATCACATCTCATGATGCTGATAGAGGACTTTAAGAAGGACATAAATAACTCCCTTAAAGAACTACAGGAGAAGACAGATAAAGAGGTAGAAGCCCTTAAAGAAGAAACAAAAAAAAACCCATTAAAGAATTACAGGAAAACACAACCAAACAGGTGAAGGAATTGAACAAAACCATCCAGGATCTAAAAATGGAAGTAGAAACAATAAAGAAATGACAAAGGGAGACAACCCTGGAGATAGAAAATCTAGGAAAGAGATCAGGAGCCATAGATGACCAAAAGAATACAAGAGATAGAAGAAAGAATCTCTGGGACAGAAGATACTATTGAAAACATTGACACAACAGTCAAAGAAAATGCAAAAAGCAAAAAGCTCCTAATCCAAAACATTCAGGAAATCCAGGACATAATGGGAAGATGAAACCTAAAGATAATAGATATAGAAGAGATTGAAGATTTCCAACTTAAAGGGCCAGTAAATATCTTCAACAAAATTAAAGAAGAAAACTTCTCTAACCTAAAGAGATTCCCATGGACATAAAAGAAGCCTACAGAACTCCAAGTAGATTGGACCAGAAAAGAAACTCCTCCTGTCACTTGATAATCAAAACACCAAATGCACAAAACAAAGAAAGAATATTAAAAGTAGTAAGAGAAAAAGGTCAAGTAATGTATAAAGACAGACCTATCAGAATTACACCAGACTTCTTGCCAGAGACTGTAAAAGCCAGAAGACCTTGGGCAGATAGCATACAGACACTAAGAGAACACAAATGCCAGCCCAGGCTACTATACCCAGCAAAACTCTCAATTATCATAGGTGGAGAAACCAAGGTATTCCATGATGAAAGCAAATTTACACAATATCTTTCCACAAATCCAGTCCTTCAAAGGATTATAAATTGAAAATTCCAACACAAAGAGGGAAACTACACCCTAGAAAAAGCAAGAAAATATTCTTCTTTTCAAAAAGAAGATAGCCACATACTTAATTCCTCCTCTAAGAACAAAAACAACAGGAAGCAACAATCACTTTTCTTTACTATCTCTTACTATCAATGGACTCAATTCCCCTAATTAAAAGACAAAGACTAACAGACTGGATAAGTGAACAGGACCCAACATTTTTTTGCATACAGGAAACCCACCTCAGTGACAAAGACAGTCAATAACTCAGAGTAAAAGGCTGGAAAACAATTTTCCAAGCAAATGGTCCCAAGAAAGAAGCTGGAGTAGCCATTCTAATACTGAATAAAGTCAACTTTCAACCTAAGGTTATCAAAAAAGATAAGGAAGGACACTTCATACTCATCAAAGGAAAAAAATCTACCAAGAAGAATTCTCAATTCTGAACATCTATGCTCCAAATGCAAGGGCACCCACATTTGTAAAAGAAACGCTACTAAAGCTCAAAACACACATTGTATCTCATACAATAATAGTAGGAGATTTCAACCTCCCACTCTCACCAATGGACAGATCATGGAAACAGAAACTAAACAAAGACACAGTGAAACTAGCAGAAGTTATGAAACAAATGGATTTAACAGACTTTTACAGAACATTTTATCCTAAAACAAAAGAAAATACCTTCTTCTTAGCACCTCATGGTACCTTCTCCAAAATTGACCATATAATCAGTCACAAAACAGGCCTGGACAGACACAAGAAGACTGAAATAATCCCATGTATCATATCAGATCATCATGGACTAAGACTGGTCTTCAATAACAACAAAAATAATAGAAAGCCCGCATACACATAGAAGCTGAACAACACTCTACTCAATAATAACTTGGTCAAGGAAGAAAGAAAGAGAGAAATTTCTTTAGAATTCAGTGAAAATAAAGGCACAACATACCCAAACTTATGGGACACAATGAAAACAGGGCTGAGAAGAACACTCATAGCTCTGAGTGCCTCCAAAAAGAAACATGAGAGAGCATACACTGGCAGGTTGATAGCACATCTGAATGCTCTAGAACAAAAAGAAGTAAATTCACCCAAGAAGAGTAGACAACAGGAAATAGTCAAACTCAGGGCTGAAATCAACCAAGTAGAAACAAAAAGGACTATACAAAGAATCAACCAAACCAGGAGCTGGTTCTCTGAGAAAATCAACAAGATACATAAACCCTTAGCCAAACTAACCAGAGGACACAGAGATAGTATCCAAATTAACAAAATCAGAAAGGAAAATGGAGACATACGAAACCGAGGAGAGGAAAATTAAAAAAAAAAAAATCGGATCTTACTACAAAACCCTATTCTCAACAAAACTGGAAAATCTGGATGAAATGGACAATTTTCTAGATAGATACCAGGTGTCAAAGTTAAATCTGGGTCAGATAAGCCATCTAAAAAGTCACATAACCCCTAAAGAAATAGAAGCAATCATTAATAGTCTTCCAACCAAAATAAGCCCAGGACCAGATGGGTTAAGTGCAGAATTCTATCAGACCTTCAAAGAAGACCTAATACTAATACTCTTCAAACTATTCCACAAAATAGAAACAGAAGGAGCACTACACAATTTGTTCTATGAAGCCACAATTACTCTGATACCTAAACCACACAAAGACCCAACAAATAAAGAGAACTTCAGACCAACTTCCCTTATGAATGTTGATGTGAAAATACTATAAAAAATGAGGACATCATTAGTTTTGCAGGCAAATATCATCTTGAGTGAGGTAACTCAGACCCCTCCCCAAAAAAATGCATGGTATGTATTCACTAATAAGTGGTTAGTAGCCTCCCAAAAAGTACAAAATACCTAAAATACAATCTACAGGTTAACAGCAGAAGGGCCCAAGGGAGGGTGCTTCAATCCCACTTGAGAGAGAGAAGAAAGTTATCACAGAGGGGCAGCGTGTGCAGAGGGAAGGAGGAGAAAAGGGGAACATGATCAGGTATGGGGAAAGGGAGAGAGGAGAGAAGACCTGAAGGCCAGCAGAAGCATGGGAATATGCAACTTGGACGGGGGTGGGGAGGTGGGAGGCCTCTAGAAAATACCAGAGACTTGGGAAGTAAGAGACTCTCAGGACTCAAAGAGAGGGACCTTAGATGAAATGCCCAACAGTGGAAAGTGGGAACTCATAGAGTCCACCTCCAATAGAAAGACAGGACATCAAGTGACTGGATTGGGTTGCCATCCCACAGTCAAAAATTCTGACCCAGAATTGTTCCTGTCTCAAAGAACTGCAGGGACAAACATGGAGAAGGCATTGAGGGAAAGGCAGTTGGTCCAGTGATTGTCCCAACTTGGGATTGATCTCAAGGGGAGGCTCCAAGGCCTGACACTATTACTGATGCTATGGTGTACTTACAGACAGGAGACTAGCAGGGATGTCCTATAAGCAGCTGACTGATATAGAGACAGATACTTACACCCAACCATTGGACTGATGTCAGGGACCCCTGTGGTTGAGTTAGGGAAAGGGTGGAAGAAGCTGAGGAGGGCAACCTCATACGAATGAAAGTGATCTTTGCAGTTCTGACTAATCAAAATTTCTATGTTTTTTACTTTCTTTTATGATAAAGTCTAATGACTTTTTTTTTTCTCTGCAAAGTGTGGTGTCTCTTGTCATTGTTAAAGTAATATAAATTAAGCTTTGTGGCCTGATTTTCTTCTTAAAACTGTACACAGCCATCATATCAGAAGCTACAGCTGTTGTGGTGCTAAATGGGCATAATGTACCTGTCACATTTTCTTCTAGATCATTATATTTATGCCCATGAATTACAGCCACTGTTAGGTTTTGTCAGAAAAACTCATTTTTACAGTAGACAGTGGTCACTGCCAAGGCTTACTGTAGTTAGTATAGTAATAAGAATCAAGAATAATTGACTGTTGCATACCAGACCATAAATGGGAAAGGAGAAAGGAAGAATAGCAAAACAAGTGGGAGGAGGACAAGAGAGGGCTCGAAGAATATAATCAAAATATATTATGTACATGTATGGAAATATTGCAATGTATAATTAATATATAATAAAACATTCTAAAATTCAAAATTAAATGACAAACCATAATTAGACATCAATCTTTGACTACTAGAATAGTTAAAATATTGATAATATCAAGTGTTGGTAAAGTTGTGAGATGGCAAGAATGAACTCTAACCCACGCCTTTTATGATATGAGCAAGCTTAGAAACTCTAGTTAATGGTTTGTCCCTTATCTATAAAAGTAAATACTTGTTCTTTATATAATCCAGCTGTTAGCATTGTGTCTAAGCTCCTCCCCACAGGTACAGGGCAACAGCCAGGTAAGTCTGACCTACTATAAAAGGGGCTGATTACCCCCTCCTCCCTGTCTTGCCCTCTTGTTCTCTTGCCTTCTTGCTCCTGCTCTGTCCCCTCGACCCTTGCCCTCTCTCTCCCCATTCCCTTCATCCCTCTCTCCACATGCTCATGGCCAGCCTTTAGTGTTCTCTCTCTCTCTCTCTCTCTCTCTCTCTCTCTCTCTCTCTCTCTCT
>JADRCD010237460.1:15877-27053 GCA_019843815.1 Montemys delectorum | reverse complement strand
TACCTGGCTGATTAGACCACCCCAGGTCGCTGTTTGACCTCAGCTTCTTAGACACCACAATCCCAGCTCAGAGAAAGTCATTGGAAAGACTGTTAAGAATTCATTCCCTCAAGGTACTTCTAGTGCCAGAGAAGGAGAGCAATGAAGTCAGGCACTTAGATGGCCAGCCACCATTACTGCTGTCATACAGCCTGGGCACCCTCTACCTGGCCAACACAGATTGCAGGATTTGCAGGGCCCACCCAATGAACCAGAGTATGGTAGAGTTGAGCTTGATTAGCAGTCTCATCTGTACTGGCTGGTTTTGTGTGTCAACTTGACACAAGCTAGAGTTATCACAGAGAAAGGAGCCTCCCTTGAGGAAATACCTCCATGAGATCCAGCTGTGAGGCATTTTCTCAGTTAGTGATCAAGGATGGGCGGGCCCATTGTGGGTGGTGCCATCCCTAGGCTGGTAGTCCTGGGTTCTATAAGAAAGCAAGCTGAGCAAGCCAGGGGAAGCAAGCCAGTAAGCAGCACCCTTCCATGGCCTCTGCATCAGCTCTCCCTCCAAGTTCCTGCCCTGTGTGAGTTCCTGTCCTGACTTCCTTTGGTGATGAACAGCAATATGGAAGAGTAAGCTGAATGAATCTTGTCCTCCTCAACTTGCTTCTTGGTCATGATGTTTGTGCGGGAGTAGAACCCTGACTATGACACCATCTAACTAGATGCTGCAGACTAAGATCAGGATGCCTCTGCTCATTCTCATGCAGAAGGGGAGATGGATACATGTATGAGGTCCACATTCTTTGCCTACGTGTTTCCAAACATATCTAACATATTTAAAGTCATTTAAATAACCAAGAGTAGAGGGGGTGGCTCGGTCAAAAAATGGATAGTGTACTGGACTTTAAAAATGCAGGAATATTACAACAAGAAATAAAAATTGGAAAATATGTGTTTGGTATTTTCTAAATAATCACTTCCATTAAAAATAAACCTCTGTAAGAAAAAGGAGAAGTGAGATTGGGTGATAAATATAGAATATAAATGGAATATAAATACATCAAGGGCCACAGACTTGATTAGAGATGAGGTAAAATCAAGTGTCGCATTTATAAAATGAACTGAGCCGAGGGACAACACAGCCGAGGATGCAGAGAATAATGTAAGCCACACTTGGTGGGGTATGCTTGCAACCCCAGCACACTTACAAGTGCGACCCCGGACTACTGGGTAAGACTGTGTCCCTACTCCCCCAATCCAAGAAATAAAATACAATAATGACAATATAATGAAAGAGAGCAAGCAAAGAGCTCAACCCACCTTCCTAGGTGGAAAATAACCACTACTCTGTCACAAGACAGAGCAGAATGCATAAAATCAATTATGAAGCCCTACAATGAAATATAATGATCAACATCAAGAGAAATACAGAAATTAAACTGATGCTGGAACATGTACATCCATGTACTGAAAAGCATGCATGATAGTAATGTTTGTCTAAAAGCTGAAGCTACACCTGTGTAAATGGAAAAGTTGTGAGAAATATGATACACATGGGAACAGTAAAGTCACTTGTAATTACCCAAGTAATACCAAAGGCAAAATCTGATAACCAAGAAAGGATAATTTAGCATTTATACAAACATGTAGAATGTTGCTGAAATTATACATGATAACACTGTATCATAAAATTATTCACATTAAAATTAATTATCTGGGCAGTGGTGAATGATTAGCTTTTCTGACCATAACATGTTAGGTACTATACTAGATGCTATAACAGTCTTGATTGAGTGACTACCCACAAAATGTGACAGTACTGTTATCTCAAAATGTCTGGCTTTCGTGCAAATTCTCATGCTATAGGAGCTATGCTTTGTATGTATTCCTCTATCCTGAGCCAGTAATTGAGTTTGTTGCACAGTAGTTAATGTCTTTGTAGAGCTCATGGAAGGAGAGAAGTATATGTATGGTTCCACAGAGGGATGGATGTGAATATGGATGGAGATGGTCAGAAGGAAGGAATGAAAGATGGAAGTGGGTGGAAAGACAGAGGAAGTGGATGGATAGGTGGATGAATGGATAGATTGATTGATGGACGGGTAGATGGATGGATAGATTGATGGATGGATGATGGATAGGTGGATGGATGGATGATGGAAGGGTGGAAGAATAGATGGGTGGGTGTATATGGACAGATGGATAGATATGAAGTATGGGCAGGCTACTCTTGCTAATAAATTGAAGAGAAAGAACTTGGAGCACATATTCTTCTCTTGCAAATATATCACAGATGATTGCAAAAGGAAACCATGAAAAAAAAGTACTCCTGAAACCAGAAATTGAAGAGATAATAGAGTTCCCTATAGACAGTGGTATGGAATGTCTCAAATTATGAGTCTGGAAGCTTGGCAGATCACATTCAGTCTGTTCTTAGAGTTTACTTAAAGGAACACTTCATGGACATTTACTGTTGTATCACTTGCTGTGGGTAGCATCATAGTTGAAATGGCCTACTTCCTGTCTATGACATCCAACGTCTATGACTCAGGTCCATGACTCAACGTCCATAGACCAGAGAATGAGTGGGGACTATGATGTTACTAAAACGGCACCATTGTAAAAGATCTTGTGGTTGCAAAAAGGACTCACTGGGTTATTTATACATTCTGGAGATGCAGAGAATTTTTAATATTTATTTATTTATTTATTTGTTTGTTTATGTTTTTCAAGACAGGGTTTCTTTGTGTAGCCCTGGCATCAATGTAGAAAGCCAGGTGTGGCTGTGGGTATGTTTGATCCTAACTGTGAAGGGAGCAGGGACAGGAAGGTCACTGGGGCTGTCTGGCAGGCAGTCTATTGGAAAGTGGTGACTTTTAGGTTTAGTAAGAAGCTTTGTCTCAAGAAATAAGATGGAAAGCAGTAGAGGAATACATAAGACATCCTCCTCTGGTGTTCACAGGTGTGCGCATAAGATTATGCATCTCCATACACACACACACACACACACACACACACACTATACTGTTTCTGCCTTTACCTAAACAATGTATCCAAGCCCTTACTCTATTTAGACTCTTCCTATTTTCTTTAACCTTGGTGACTTTTTAACCAAAAGAGGGAAAAAAATTACTTTATGTGCCTCTCCATTGTTTTCCCAGGTTATGTCAGATCTTCCCGATCATACATACTGAATCAAGAGTGACACGGAGAAGCCTCTACATGCTGTAGATCAAAGCGTGGAAGTGGCAAAACCAATTTTTCTCTCTCAGCATGCCACATACAATTATGGACGTGGTTTGTCATTTGCCTGCACTGATAAGCCACTCTCGTCTCATTACTGGTTAGACAGGAGATAAACACCAAGCAGAGAAGGAGCCGTAGACTCTCGAAGCTGGTGACTTCTCAGCAGTGATTTCTGCCTTAATCGTTTAAGCCATTTGCCCACCCAAAGCATCTACACAGTTCTGCAACAACCAAATCTAAACTCCAGTTTTGCCTCCGTTTCCCTATGGTCTTCTTCCAAATACATTTCAAATACTCTCCCTTTGTCCAGACCAGAATCCTGGGACCCAGCTTCGTCTCTCTCTGGGGACAGTGTCAGTTTCTTGGCACTGGATCTGGGGGCCACATATGCCACCCTGCAGTGCACAGTTCATCCTCTCCTCCTGGGGCTTACTAAATGACACCACCTTCTCCTACCCTCTTCAGTATACCTGGGGAAGAGACAGTCATGGTTCACCTTTCAAAATCGAAGCCAGAGTTCTTTGAGAAAAATTCCTTATTTTATCTGCCTATATCCATGTGAAGAGAAGAAGAAAGTTGTATGTATTTCAGTTTCAGTGAGATGGTCAGAACTTGGAGGCACAGTCACACCCACTCTCTCACGCTCTCCTCACTTCTCTCTCTCTCACACACTTCTGCCTCCCTGACAGTCTTGACTGTTTTGTTTTGCTTTTAATACAACAAACTCATCACCAACATAAAGCCTTGGGCTTGGTGATCACAGATATCCGCAAGGCTCCTTTTTCAAGTTTATTCTAGATCACTGAGCAAATGTCAGCAGCTTCAAGAGCTGCTTGGTATAGACTTCTATGGATTAACCTGATCTCCGAGAACATATTGAGTGAGCATCATGGCAAGGTAGAGTTTGTCTCCCTCTGTATCCTCAGTGGCTGAGAGAGTTCCCAGCTTGATGAGGATTTCTGAACAAAGAAATTCTGCATCTGGTTACTGTTCTTCACATGGTGCTGGGCTTGTTTGCTTCCAGCATCTCCAGCCTGCTTGTCTTGTATGTATAATAAGAGAGAGTATCTATCATCCTTATCTCTACTGCTCCAGGAACTTGAGTACCTGTCTGCTGAGGCTCTAGAAATAAACCTAGTCTGTCATCAATGCCAGGGCTTCTCCTGGAAATAGTAGGTGAGGTTCTTAGGGACTCTAATGTTAGACATGTGGTGGGATGCACAGATGGTTGCTCAGTCTTGCCTATTTCAACATAAAGATGGCTTCATTTAATTTCAATAGCAAAGTGAAGGGAGTCTTTCCTTATGTAATCAGCAGGCAATGCAGCACTGGCTTCCGCTTCATTCTAAAAGCATTCGATTTTCATTCCAGACTCCATCTTAGAGGGCTCCACCTTAGGGGAGACTTCCTTTTAGGCTTTGTTTATAAGAAGAGTGAGAGAGAGAGAGAGAGAGAGAGAGAGAGAGAGAGAGAGAGAGTGTGTGTGTGTGTGTGTGTGTGTGTGTGTGAGAGAGAGAGAGAGAGAGAGAGAGAGAGAGAGAGAGAGAGAGAGAGAGAGAGAGAGAGAGAGACTTTTGTCTACAGTAGAGGATACAATGTGAGCTTGCTGACTTACAGTCTCAGTGCATACTCTGCCCTTGGACTTGAGCAAGCAAGAAAGAGAACACAGAAGTGGTGGATCAAGATGTTCACTGACACATAGTCCTACTGAAAGTGAGTCAATGATTTTTTTCCCAAAACATAAGAATCCTTTATTTCTGGAATATTCCATTTGATTTTTAAAACTTTTATTTATTCTTTGAAACTTCTATGTATATACACAACATGTCATGACCATATCTACCCTCCCCTTTCTCTCAAGGATCCCCTATCACATCTTCCTCCCCCAACTTCATGTTCCTCTTTTGTATTTTTAATGTCATGCAATTATTCAGATTGCCCACATAATTACCAAGAGGTTTATTTCACAGCCTGGGCTCAAGAAGATAGTTGAAGTGCTGTGAATGAGTGGTGTCCCACAGCTCGTGTGCTGCCTACAGTACATTCATTCCATCCCAGGGCACAGTATTTCACCTAATCAAAGACATGTAAACCCTAGCTAGTGAGATTTAATGCCAACTGTAACTTACTGCATTCTATGAATTCTAGTAGGAATTCTTGGACTTCTAAAGTGGAAACATGCACACACAACAAGGACACAAGACAACTAACTACAGAACTACGTTTTTTTTGTTTTTTTTTGGTTTTTTGTTTTTTTGTTTTTGTTTTTGTTTTTGTTTTTGTTTTGGTGGGGTCACTCAGTGGCTACTGCTGACCTCAGAAAGCTTCAAAGGACCTGATTTTCTGGAAAGAAAATCAAAACAGCAGCTGTCTGTATATTTTAGGTTGGGGCTCAATGGAGAGACTGCCTTCCTTGGGAGTGAGGGCAAAGAGGGTGCCGTGAGTCCAAAGGAGCAACAACTCAGCAGATACAGAGATTTCCTTGCCAGCAACAAATTATTAAATGAAATTAAACTAAAAATGGAGAAAACAATGATAATCATAGGTTCATTTATTATCATATAAATTTATCTACAAAACAGGATGCCTTTGTAGAAGACAGAGTGTGAAATAAAGCCCCCGATTACAGAAGAGGGAGCAAAAGCAGGGAATGAAAACGTCATGAGAATCTACTTGCTGGAAACCTAAAATATTGTTGACGTGTGTGATATGCATGTTTGCAAATATGTGTGCCTTTTGTGTGGAGGTCAGAGGTCAAAGTGGGTGTCTTTATTATTGCTCTCTATCTTGTTTTTTGAGAGAGGGTCTTTCACTGAACCTAAAGCTAATCTGTACAGCTGGTTCTGTGTGTCAAATTGACACAAGCTGGAGTTATGACAGAGAAAGGAGCCTCCCTTGAGGAAATGCCTCTATGAGATCCAGCTGTAAGGCATTTTCTCAATTAGTGATCATGGGGGGAGGGAGAGCATGTGGTGGGTAGTACCATCCCTGGGCTAGTAGTCCTGGGTTCTGTAAGAAAACAAACTGAACAAGCCAGGGGAAGCAAGCCAGTGAGTAGCATTCCTCCACAGCCTCTGCATCAGCTCCTGCCTCCAGGTTCCTACTCTGTGTGAGTTCCTGTCCTGACTTCCTTTGGTGATGAACAGCAATCTGGAAGCAAGCTGAATAAATCCTTTCCTCCTCAACTTGCTTCTTGGTCATGACGTTTTGTGCAGGAATAGAAACCCTGACTAAGACATCATCCATTCAACAAGATCAACTGGCCAACAAGCCAAAGGATCCTCTTGTCTCCACCTTCCCTGAACAGGATTCCAGGGGTGGGCCACAGTGTCTGGCTTTATATATCCAACCCATGGATCTGAACTCAGGTACCTCATGCTGTGTGCACTCACTTCACTGGCAGCCATTCTCTGTCTCTAAAATGTCTTTTCCACAGAAAAGTCCAATCATGTTATTCAGGCTGGCCCCACATTCCGGGCTCAATGGTTTTCGTTTCCCCTTAGCCTTCATAGTAGCTTAGCCTGTGCAAATAAAGCATTGTGACTGGCTAAAAGATTCTAATTTAATAAACAAATACATGGAAAGAAATACTTCAAACAGAAGAAAGTTGCACATTGTTTCAGAAAAAATCATTTTTTCTGTATGGTTAGAGCCACAATGTAGTTCAGAGATTTTGTCTTTCTAGGAACTCAGAGTTGACCTCTGATCTCAGAGTAGTGGGAAAGTTTGACTTGAAGGAAACAAAGGAACACTGAGAAACAAGAAACAGAAGAACACTATCAGGATGCATGGTGCAGAGCCTCCTGTGTTCCTTAAAGTGAGAAGCAGTGTACAAGCATGAAAATGCTTGGAGAGCAAGGGTTCTCAGCCTTGGTGATGTTCCCACCAGAGAGTCACCTGCATATCCACATCAGGCTGATGGAAGGAGACCACGAAACACCGTGGGTCACACTGCAAAACAAGGCAGACAGACATGAAAGAGGGTGGGAACTTAGTGAAAGGGTAGGGGAAGAGGATAAGTCAGAGGATGGACCAGAGAATACACCAGAGGATGGACCAGAGCATGGACCAGAGGATACATCAGAGGATATACCAGAGGATGGACCAGGGGATACACCAGCAAATGAATTAGAGAATGGACCAAAATGAATTATATACATGTGTGAAGTTGCCACTGGATAAATCTGTTTACAGGAAAGTAATTTATAAATGCAATACAAAAAAATGACATGATGATGACAGTGACAAGTTCAGACAAGACTGTTACTTACCTCAGGGCTACCCTCAGCACATGGACACTTCAGGTTGTCTTCTTTACCTCTTTATGAGGTTTATCGATCTTACTGATTTTGAAGAATATTTTACTCCATCAGTGTTCTCTGTCACTGTTTAATATCATCTAATTTCTCTTAGTCTTTTGTGTCATTACTTGTATGTGAGGCTCACACTCTCACAAAATGAGCATGCTATACAAATATAGAAAATTATTATTTTCTTGCCATCTCCTTGGTTTGGTTTTAGTTTGTTCTTGTTTTTCCAAAACTTTAACTTGCATCATTAAGTCATTTATTTGTGCTGTTCCTAATTTTTCAATGTAGGTACTTTGGGCTGTAAGTTTCCCTCTTAGAACTACATTAATGTGTCCCAATGGTTTTGTTGTGTTACATTTTCTTTCTCACTTATTTCTAGGAATATTTTGATTTCTTCTTTGACCCAAATATCATTCAGTAAGGAGTTGTTGAGTTGTCATGGGTTATACACATTGCTACAGTGTATATATCATCCTGATACCCACAGATAAGTGGAGCTACAATCTCTCATCAAAGACACCTCTCTTTATAGGACATGGAGACCATCACATCTCTCTCTCTCTCTCTCTCTCTCTCTCTCTCTCTCTCTCTCTCCCTCTCTCTTTCTCTCTCTCTCTCTCACACACACACATACACACACACACACATACACACACACATACACACACACTCACTCACTCTCACACCTGACCATAATGCAGAAATAAATAACAGATCATGGAGGAAACCACCCTCAATAGATTACATCTATATTACAGTTTCTATATCTAGAGCTCAGAGAACATCACAGAAGAGGAGCCAAAAAGTAAGAGCCAAAATACCAGGAAGTCCACTGTGAAAGTTTCTGCTAGAAGTGGCTCCATAAACCAGACCAGAATGATGACAATGTCAATGAGCATGCTCACACATGGGTTGGGGAACTCGTCACAAGGCACCACCCCTAGTCGAAGAACTAATAAACAACTGATAACTTTTGGGAAAAGGAGAATTAGTCTCTATCAGGAGTGACCCCTTATTGTTTGCTCAGTGCAGAGGGTTCAGCCTTGAAACCATATAAACACAGACAACAAAAATAGACTCAGCAGTTGATATTTATATTTATACTCATGCATACACATATATGCATACATTGATGTGAATCTAACAATAATCAAAGAAAAGGAAAATACCAATTTAAGAGTGGAAGTGTTCATGGGAGGGGTTTGAGGATGTGGAGCTGGGAGAAGCTGGAAGGGGCTAAAGGATTGCAGAAGTTATGTGAATTCTATTTAAGCTAAAAATTTAATATTTTAAAAACTCTATAAAGAAAACAGTTCCAAAAATAAGTTCAAACTAATGATTAAAAATCAATTAAAAATCAAGAAAGAAAACAATGAACATTGCCATCAGTTTATGGGAAATTAAAGTATAAAAATTTTCAACTCTGCATCAATCATTCTATCTATAAAATTATTTACAAAATGTGGATTATAAAAATTGAAAAAAGATAGTTCAAAACTTGAAAGCATTAAAGAAATTAAATACATACTAATGGTTTGACTGTCAAAACACACTCAGAATGTCTATATTGATGAACTCTGACAAATGTCTAAAAGACCATTCATAAAATATACACAGACTAAAGGAAATGCAGCTCAGTCTATTAATCTGCAAAGCCTTTTGTGAAAATAGGAAAAGGTCAGCTCTTAAGAGTGAGCAATGTAGGCTGGTTGTTGGTGGCACACGCCTTTAATCCCAACACTTGGAAGACAGAGGCAGGCACATTGGTGAGTTTGAGGCCAACCTGGTCTACAGAGTGAGTTCCAGGACATCCAGGGATACACAGAGAAACCCTGTCTTGAAAACAAAACAAAACAACTACAAAAAAAGAATGAGCAGTGTGAGATCATTCATCTGTGTAAATATGAACATCAGAAAATGAGATAATTTAAAACTGAATAAAGTACATGCTAAGCAAAGGAAATCACAAATAAATATGCTCTCTTGCAAATCTAAGAAAGTTTCAATAGCTAAAATATTAATAGTTTGTTACTAGTCATGTATGCGAGGGTAATTGAGAAATAAACTTGCTTGCTTTCCCGGAAATATACACATAGATATTGTAACTAATTATTAATAGATGTAAACTTTTTAATAACATGGATTAATTAAAAATTAATTATAATCACAAGCTTGAAGAGTTCATCCTGTCATGGACATATGGTTCTGGGAAAGAGTCTAGAGAAAGTGCAATCTCAACGGAGACATTGGAAGCCATGTCCCTGAGAAGTTGGAGCTGAGGCAGCAAGTCCCACCTCAAGGAGCTCCTCCTTTGTACAGTGTGTCATGTGTGTTAGCCAGAAAGTAAGTCAGAAAACAAGGATACAGAAGAGAGGAGGTTAAACTGTAGGTCTCCCAGAAATACCATCATATAGTGTGATCTGGCAGTAATCGTCAGTTCCCAAGTCTGTAAGACCAAAATGTAATGTGATGGAAGTAAACACATACAAGCATCAATATTTGTTCTATAAAATAAAAATACATAAAACCTTCTAAACATAGAGAACTTTGGATCCTTAGTAAAGGCTGACAAGAAATTATAAATTTATATAAATGAAAGATGTTTATGGAAAGGTAACAAAACATTTGTTTTGATAATTAGTATTTTTATTAATTCTTTGAGAACCTCCTTTGTTTTTATTTGAGGGTTTTTTTTTTTAAATTTTACTGGAGTCACCCTCCCCATCCCCATGTAACTCTGCTACATTAATTGTTTAATAATATTTGTAAGAACCAGAAAAATAGAGATGTACCATACTTATTTCCAAGAATTTTTTTTAAAGTTTCAATAAATACTCCATTAGTTCAATGCAATTTAAATTAAAGAGTTCAATATATTTTTATTAAATTGTATCAAAAAGTTAAATCTAAGAATACAAAAATCATTTTGAAAATGAATACTATAGGCTGTCAGAAAAAAAGCACATGTTTATGATAAAAGTCTTTCTTATATTATATATTAATATTAGCTCTGTAAAGCAAAGAATTTCATTGACATTTTCATGTATGTATATGTTGTGCTTTGATAATATCACCCCCCTCTTTAATACAAAGATATTCTATATAAATAGAGAAACTGATTAATATGATGAACCTATCAATCAAAATTATTTTATCAAAATACAATGTTTTACAAGTCCAATCATATAAAAGACTCACAAAACTGCAGAGACAAGAGGACTAGGTATGTCTGAACTTGTGTATGTTTGACCTCAAGATAGAAAAAGCACCATAGAAAAGGCAAGACAAGAAGAAACACCAAAATAATACCATAGAAATCCATTAGCAATAGCAGTAAATATCAATCATCTAAATTGTCCAATTAAAACAAACACTATGTGTAACGGTGATTATAGGTCTATATGTAAATAATTATTTAAAAGATACATAAAATATGATATCAGAAAAGCAGATAATGAAAAGATGGAAAATATTTTGTTAAAAATTAGCTTTATTTTAATAGCAAAGAATCAACAAAAGACAAAAACAACCCAAATAAACCACGTGGGTACACAATACACCACTAAAAGGAAAGAAAGGTGTAGGGAGTAAGGGAAAAAACTGTAGAAAGGAGTGAGGAAGAAACTGTAGCAAGG
>JADRCD010237460.1:0-15777 GCA_019843815.1 Montemys delectorum | reverse complement strand
ACTGTAGCAAAGGGAGTGAGGAAGAAACTGTAGCAAAGGGAGTGAGGAAGAAACTGTAGCAAAGGGAGTGAGGAAGAAACTGTAGCACAGGAGTGAGGAAGAAACTGTAGCAAAGGGAGTGAGGGAGAAACTGTAGCAAAGGGAGTGAGGAAGAAACTGTAGCAAAGGGAGTGAGAAAGAAACTGTAGCAAAGGGAGTAAGGAAGAAACTGTAGCAAAGGGAGTGAGGAAGAAACTGTAGCAAAGGGAGTGAGGGAGAAACTGTAGCAAAGGGAGTGAGGGAGAAACTGTACAAGGGAGTGAGGGAGAAACTGTTAGCAAAGGGAGTGAGGGAGAAACTGTAGCCAGCCTGAAGCAGAGCTCTTGGGAGATCTGTGTAAAGACAATGGTTACATTTAAAAGGCTTTGAGAAGTCATCACCTTAATCATGATAGAAGCATTGATATAACTTTTAAATTGACATTACAAAACCTACAAAATTTGGTCATGATATAGAAAAATAGAAATTCTTAAATGTAATATAATAAATATAAATAGATTCCTTCACTCAACTTTGAGAGCATATTCTCAAGCCTGTGAAGTTTTTACCGAATTAAACAATAGGCCATAAAGGAATCCTTAACTTGTTTTCAGAATAACTAGTAATATAGACAGTGTTCTTTGATGAACAGAAATTAAGTTGCAAGCTAATCATTTAAAATTACATTTATCATTATTTTTTTCTTTTTAAGACAGAACCTCCTTTATATGTCTCATGCTGGGCTGGAATCTAACTTGCACCATGGGTCACCTTGAACTTCTGCTTCTGTTTCTATGTCTAGAGTACTGGGATTATAAGCAAACACCATCCCAGTTCATGGCATGCTGGGGATAAAACAGGGGCCTCATATAAACTAGTCAAATACTCTACCAATTGAGCAATATCGCAAGCCCTCAAGTATTAAATTTTTTCAAAATATTTTAATAAAGGTAAAAGAAATACTTTGATAGTTATTAGGTGCTGATAACAAAAGATAAAATACTAAAATTTTATACTAAAAGTTAGGGGTCCTGCTTAGCTACTTAAATATTAATTTAATTCCATTTCAAAGGATGCTGACTTACTAAGAAGATAAATGCAGAGAAAGTCATAAGCAAACTAACAAAACAAAAAATTCAACTATAGAGAAAAACATCATAAAGTATGACAACAATCAAAAGCCATCTCCATTGGACGGCTGTAAAAGGGGCTGAGTGTGAAGCATGAGCTGTAGTTCCCATTCTGGGAGCTGGAAGCTGGAGATGTGTGAGCTCAAGAGCTACACAGGCTGTGATGAGTCTGTCTCAAAAACTGTTTAAAATCTAGAAACATAGAAGTACAAAGCTTCATAGGAACACAGGAGACAGTACCATCAGGCTTGCAAAATAGCATGTATTTAAAATATAGAAAACATCATGAACATTTTTATAGTCATGTTTTTGAAGTTTAGAGAAAAATCCTATAAAATTTTTATAAATCCTGTGAAATGTACATAAATCCCAGAGAACATAAATTAAAAGACTATATATTAAAAACGTTATAGTATTTTTAGTTAATGCAACACATTTAAATCCCTGTTGAAGAAGGCACTTTCCTGGATAATCATCTCAAATGTTTTAGAAACCCCAGTCTCATATAGACCTTTCTAGGCATCAGAGTGAGCCTTTGCCAGCTGTTTTCTGAGGGTCCAACTCTAATTCTAAGCACATGTAGCAATGGAAAGAAAAGAACACACTAGTCCCCTCTTACTCCATTTATAAATATTCTAAACATGTTTTAAAGAAACCAAGTGTAGCACACATGAAAATGTAATGATACATTTGTATTTACATGGATGCATGTGTTTGTATACCATGTGCATGCTGGTATCTGTAGAGGCCAAATGAGGTCATCAGGTTCCATGGAGCAGGAGTTCCAGGGGGATTGTGAGCCCCTGTGCTCCTCTCTATGTAGGTGCTGGAACCGAACCCAGGTCCTCTGAGAGAGTGGCAGCGAGGCCTTTAAATCTCTGGCCCTTCTCTCCAGAAACCCACTGAGATGGGCAACGATGCTAGCTTGAAAAGTCCTAGAATTGCTAAAGAGACATGCCTCTGATGTCTAGATTAGTTTAATTGAAGTAGGAAAATACATTCTAACAATTAGTGGCATCATTTCCTGGGCTGGAGTCTGGGTCTGATTAAGGAGAAAAGGATTTGGGCACCCTGACTCATCTGTCCTTTTTCAAATGGACACAATATGGCCAGGTACCTCCACCCGTGCCACCCTGCTTCTCTTTCATGGTGGACTATATCATTGAACTATTTCCTCTCCAAGCTGCTTCTTGTCAGTCTAGTGGACAGGGATAGAGTGGAGTTCCCAGGCTAGAGAAATGGGTAGAGCCCTGTTCTTGTCACTTGAACATGCCCCACATGATCAACTTTTCTTGCTATGTAACATTTATATTGTTATGCCAATATATCCTCTCATCAAATGAGGCCATCAGCATTTAGCTATGACTACATATGCTGAGCCCTCCCTCATCATGACTAAAGAGCCATCAAAGAACAGCTGGATTAAAAACAACAGAATCCAGAAGTGTTGACCACCCTCCAGGGAAAGTCAAACACATTGGCATTACCTAAGGCGCTAATGCATCTCAAGGGCCATGGCCAAACTAGAGGTGAGAAATGCCCAGATGTCAGGAAGAGTAGCTGTGCAGAGCTCATAGTGTGGGACAAGTGTCATGCCCAAGGAAGCCAATACTTCCTAAGTTCTAAGGGAGAGTCAGTCCTCAGAGACATGGCAACACATTCAAATAAGAAAGTTGGGGATGTGAAGTGTTACCTGTTAGTGCATTGTCTGAAAGTCACACATTTCCTATGTAGAGAGACTCACATCCACAGCTCTTCGTGTGTCCCTGCCTTACCTACATCAAGCATGTGCAGGAAGCAGAAGGTAAATGCATTGTGTTCTGAAATATGAATGCACTGTGACACTCTCTGAGATGATGCTCTCTGAGCCTAGGATACAATACAAGTGATAGATACTGTCCCCAAGGGACTTAGATATAAGGAAATGTGACCCAAATACCCAAGTATGTTCACCACCCTCTCTCTCCTTCATACACAGTATTTGTTCTTTATGGACAATCATTGCAAAGCAGAAGAAGCCAATAAAGGGAATTGAAGCAGGGAACTCTCCTATCTTAAATCATGACCCAGTCTTTTCGAAGCACCACCTTTAGGAGGATCCAAGGCTCCATTCTCTCTGGCCCTGATTCACTGTTTGACAGTAAACTAGACTTATCTAAAATTAGTCCCAGAGGATGGTCCTTCTGTCACTTTGAAGAGTTCACATGCTTGGCCCATGCCCAGTACCACTGTGGAAACAGTCACTAATGCTGTGGTATCTACCCACAGAACTGCTGGTTGACTCTGCATGGGGTAGTACTGGTTGGACTCACAGCTCTTGAGTTGGCATTAGACAGAGGTAGGGTCCCCAAGACTCTGTATGGCCATGGAAAGCAAGACAGCTTCTACTCTCATGGAATGGCTTGATTGAGTCAGCTCACGACCCCTTTTCTCCAGCCTCTATTCAAAGATAAGACTCAGCCTAACTAACTGCTCTGATCTCCTTTGCCATTCCCCACTCAAGCTTCCCTCCATGGATGGAGATCTTCATTCCTTTGGAACGTTGCTGCACCAAGCTCTCTCCCTCCCTGTTGCTAATGATTTGCTCAGTACTTTAGCTTGCCACTAGCAGGCACATCCCCCAACTCAGTCTGAGATCGGCCCTAAGAACAGGCTCATTATTTCCTGAAGTGTTCTCAAGGGATTCTGATGGTGAACACACAGCTTGAACTGTGGAAGTCTGCTTACTGATTCCCTGGTCTGCACAGGCACCTTCTTGTCCCTGCAAAGCCACGATAACTGTATTATATTACTAATGTGCTTGCTTTGTCTACATGGGTGATGAGTAGGTTGGTAGATATATGATAGAGGTTAAACAGGTAGATAGTAGGTTAAGCAGATGGATAGATGATAGATAGATAGAGACAGACAGACAGACAGACAGACAGACAGACAGATGTGATAGATGATGAATGGATAGATAGATGATAGGTAGACAAATAGATGATGATAGAAATTTATCATCAATATACAATAGACACGTGCATTTATACACAGACACACATACAGACACATAGATAACAGACATAAATAGGTCCGTGGGGCAGAACATGCTGGCACATACCTAGAATCTCAGCATTTGGAGACCAAGGTAGGAGAAAGTTTGGCCCAGGACCTGCTCACTCTTTCCTCCCCTTATAGCACATTTGCTTTAAGTCTTTATTCTCTGGATCTTACAAGCTATATAGGACCCATATAAGTAAGTAGAAAACTAATGACCTAGAAGCAAGAACCAGCAAGTGGCCTCCACCTCCCTCCACTTCTCTAGCCCTTGGCCCCATCACATCCAGCATCTAGCACCTGTCCTCTCAACCCATTTCAAAACAGGAAAAAAAAAGAGATGTATCATGCCACAACTCACTGTTTCTACATCAAAATGCATCAGTGGCACTGCGCAGACAGTGTGCAGGTACACAGGGTATCCTGGGACTTCTGGCTACCTAGATCCTCTTCCCATTGGGTAAGGCCAGGGCACAGTCTATCCAGTGACTCATCAGCTTGGATGAGCTGAGGATCTGGAAATCATGTCCTTACACATTGGTGCCATTTTATGTCTGTAGGTCAGCTTTATGAAGGCAATGGTATTTATACATTTGATTTTCAGAGACACTACTCAATTGACATTGAAAGTCCATGATAATTCTGTCACATCAAAAGTTCTTAGGAAAACCTTCTTTTTGGATGCCTTAGGAGTTTTCATTTCTTAGTGTTTTGTTTGGTTGCCAGTCTGAAGTTCACTGTACCTTCGAGCCTCCCTTCTCTCACTCAGCGTCAAACCCAGACACTTCCTATCTGCCTCTTTCCATTTTCCCTGGTAATTCATAATGTTTCAAGAGACTTTTGTATATTACAGGAGATAATCTTCTGTCATATGTTTTAATACAGGTTTGTTTGTTTGTTTGTTTGTTTACATCATTTGGATCTCTTTTGATTTCCATTTACCAATTCTTCACCACACAAAAATGTGTAATCTTTATGCAATAGGGAATGTCTAGGTTTTCCTTTTGCCCACATTAAGTCTTTGATTTACATGTGTTTTCCAACCCAGTTCATTTGCCAAAGGCTTGCTGGTATTTTAAAAACTGTAAAGTTGTCATTCTCACCCGTAGCCCCTCGTATTTCTAGCCGGCACAGAACCACTCTCATCTATTCTGGTTGGCTTTGTTTTTCCTTTTCTCATTTAACAACCTTTATGTATCAAATCTGGCAAGTCTATTAAGACTGTTATTGAGGGGAAAAAGTTCATCTGGAAAGGGAAAATAGACCAGAAAATGCTGGGTATAAATTTTGCACTTTCTCACGGAGTTAAAGAAGTTTAACTTTGGGTGGGCTTCACCTGCATTGTACTCTGACTTCTGGAATAAATGTTACAGTATCTGTGGAACCCAATTTTCCCTATACCTGGCAGCAATATATTCTATTTCTCTTCCCACTTCACATCTCACAAATGTTGGCCGATAGTCTAGGAATAGGAGAAAGAGATTGTGATTGACATACTTAGGAGAAGAACGGCAAGATGTCAAGGGAGAAAAGGAGCTGGCATTCTGTCCACTGTGAGAGAATGTGAGTCTGTTGAGTGCAAGGAATATTTAACACTGATAAAGCTAAATAACTCAAATCCAATTGGGGCTTGAATAATAACAGGAAACATAATGATTGCTAATTATAGAAGATACAATTGAATTGTTTTGTTTTCCCCTCTAGTTATCCAGGAATTACATTAGAAGATAACGAAAGGACAGATGGTGAGCTGTCTGTCTAGAGAAAGATAGATAGATAAGCAAACAGACAGACAGATGACAGACACACAGACAGATAAAAGAGAAGTATGTATGGAGAGATGGAAGCTGATTGAATAGGTAGAGAGTATAGTAGGTAGGTAGGTAGATGATACATCATTCCCAGATAGTGTATGGGCAGATAATGAATAGGGAGATAAGATTAAATAGATGATAGATAAATGTTTATAAGATGGATAGCTAAGTGGATGTCAGATCAAACACAAATAATAACTAGGTAATAGTTAGATAAATACATGTAAACTCACAGATAGACATATTGAGCCATGGTGGCACATGCTTTTGATGATGAATACTGACCAGGAAGATAATGAGCTCAAGACCTTGTCTCTAAAAAAGGTACATACATACACATAGATAGACAGACAGAATACAATGTTCAAGAGACAGATACTCCAAAACATTATAGTTGGTACTGTGGTTTTAAATAATACGTTGCTTTGTAAAAGGCAGTTTTCCCCAATGGTTCTGATGAAAACTGGCAAACATGGTTTCAGCTAAGAGGCAGGACATTGAACTGACTGTCCTGTTTGTAGATCTGGGTCTGTGTCAATCACTCACCTATGCCAAACACAGCATGGAGATGGCTGTGGGAACAGTATGGCACTCTCAGGAACTCCCACCTCTTCTCTCAAGACTCAGCAGGGCCACAAGAACTCTCCTTTTCTCCCTACATCTTAGACAATTCCTCAGACTTTCTGTGCTCTAGCCCTGGCTATTGGAAAACTAGGAAATGGCATCTCTGCTTGAAGAGTAACTTAAATGGGGGACCTTTATCCTCATCACAAAGAAAAGGCTACAGATAGACCGTAGAATCAGTGCAGGTAAACTAGATGTCTGTGCTTCTGTAGATATCCGATTTCCTAGTCTCACTATGATTACTTATGTTTATTTGCATTGTTTTTGCTTAATTACATGCTGTTTTGCAAGTATCTTTCTGTTTTTGGAAAAAAAATGGCACTTAATGACGTGAAAGTAAACAGGTACCTGTCAGGAGCTGACAGTCTGTTGATTTATGTAAAATATAGCCAAGTAGATGTTCTAGAATACACTTCAGTGAGAAGTAAAGAATTCTAGGAATATAATACTGCTCTTAACACACAGGTAAAGCTCGATAGGCCCTTAGGAACAAATTTATCTAGGAACATTTCTAGATCTCATCCTTCACCCAAGGGTTCAGAGCCCAGGAAATTGCCAGGCACTGTTGCCCAAACTGGTGAGATGAAGAGGTAGAGAAAGTTGCCCATGGGGCAGCTGTTCCCCAAGAAGGCTAAGCTTTCTGCATTGAAGCCTTAGAAGTCAAGAGCGGGCACTTGTTATTCCCACGGGATGCTGTCTGTCTGCTGCTTGTTCTGTGCATGTCGCAGCCAAGGGCAGAGTGCACATCTAGGCCATTGTTCTCCTTAGGAATTGACTGTATCCCATGCATGCAGTTTTCTTTACAATAATGAAGTTCACTGCCATAGTGTTCACCACATCTTGGTTCGTTGCTTTGGGTGAACTGCTACTTAATGCTCTTCAGATAAGCTTATTACGAAAGTCCAGATCTCACCAGGTGAGTCTCAAATGTACAATTCCGGCTGTGGGATTTTGGTGAGCCAATTCTCACACCCCTGAAGGGCTTTGAATCATTCATTTATGACTAGGATATGTTTCTGTGGGAAAACATAAATAAATAGCAAAATCAAAACAAGCTTGCATCTTTGGCAAGATAATAACCACAAGGCAGGAGTGACTAGTAACCATCCATGCTCCTTTTTAGTGTCTAGATGTTCACTGGCAAAGATGTGGTCCTTGCTAGATTGCTGAGTCTGCCGGTGTTTCATGGCTGGCTGCACCCTGCTCTTGTGATAATTCAGGCTCCTTAGGTCAAGGTCATCGGTAGAAAGCTGGAAAGAGCCTCCACCCTTGTTAATAGGAAGTGCACAACTACAAATAATCATGTCCTGTATTTTTCTTCACATCCTTCCTTTTTTGCAAATTCTTCTTTCAGAAGCACAAATGCCACTTTCCTTGTAGACCATGTGGACTCCAGTGACAGAGAAGAGCGTTGATCTGCTGGATTACCTGGGGCCTCCATGTGGGGCCCAGAGCGTATTCGGGAAGAGAGGGCATTGAGCATCAGTATGCAAATGAACATATCAACAGTCTGTCTTGTCAAAATCTATTGTGTCACAATTATTACCACAAGTCCCACTTTGCTGCCAGGGATTTTATATCCGTGACAGCTACAAGAAGATGAGATCTTTCCCTTTCCCCCCATCCCCTCCTTTTTCCTTTCAGGCATATGGTGTACCAGCCCAGCAGGGTGAATCAATATACAGTGAGTCACACCATTAGATGCAGCCCGAGGAGCCACACTACACATCAGTGAGAATTTTAAAAGAAATATTGTCCCAAAGCGAGCCAATCTGCTTTCCCACCTGGCTGGCACTGCCTTGCTGTGGAGCCTTTCTCTTGACCTGGAAATGGTGTTCCAATACCTCTCCCTTCTGTTTGTCTTAGACATCACTGCCAGTAGTAGCTTTGGTAAACTAGAGATGAGCCTTATTCCAGGCACCAAGAACATGGAGCAGGACACAGGTAGCCCATGGTATTTAGCCCAGATATTTGTACTAACAGAAACTTTTTTCAACCAACCCCAGAATGATCTGGTCTTCCATTTTTCCACACTTTTATATACCAGGGAGAACTGGAGAAAAAATATATATACATCAATTTTAAACATATGCATACTTAAGTCATGGATATTTTATTTTTGTAAAGTTGTTTAATTAAGCTATCATTTTATCTTCAAAGATTTCTCCTAAATATTTCTAACTCACTGATTTCTTTTCTCAATGTTTTCCTGTGTGTGTGTATTCTCACATATGCACATGTACAAACACATACACATACACACACACACACACACACACACACACACACACACACACACAACTTCTTTACCAAGATATTACCTGTACACCAAGCAAAGCTTTGCACTTGGAAGGATCCCTTCAAAGGTGAGAGGTGGTAACACCTGTTCTTGAGTTTCATACCCTATTCAGGCATTCACAGACATATTATTTTGTCTAAGTATAAAATAAGAAGACGGAATCACTTCTGGAGCCCACTGGAGAGCTTATATTCTAGGATTGTTGGAAAAATTCTAAGAGGGGAGTAAAGAACTAACCCAGGGTCCTCACTCCTCTAACCCAGTGGTTCTCAGCCTCCCTAATGTTGGGACCCTTCACACAGTTTCTTCACATTGTGGTAACCTCCAACCACAAAATTATTTTGTTTACACTTCATAACTGTAATTTTGCTACTGTTACGAATTATAATGTACATATCTGAAGAGCTCTGTGAAAGGGTTGGTTGACCCTCAAAGGGGTGTGACCACAGGATGAGAACCACTGCTCTAACTCCTCTTTGGGTGTTCTACCCAAACGTTAGGGAAAGAACCTGTTGTGAAAAACCAATCACTGGTTAATGCATTTGGTTCAGTGGGGGCAAGTGTAGGGCAGAGTCCCTCTTGCTCCGTCTCTGGAGTCTGCGTCATGCTCTTGAGGACAGCACAGACCACCTCTTCAGATTTCCCACTATCCAAAAGCATTGAAAGCTTGAAGTGCTGGATTGCATGTCCCTACTGACCCTGTTTCCTAAGCAGGACACCTCTCTGTCCTAGCTCCTTAACTGTTAAAGTAACAACCCCCATGATCCAAAGCTACTTGGAGACTAAAGGGTTTATGTCATCTTGCAGGTTGTAGTCCCTCCTGGAGGAAAGCCAGGGCAGAAAGTCAGGCAGGAGCTTGAAGCAAAAATCATGAAGGCATCCTGTTGAATGGCTTAATCGACCTAGCCTATTCTTAGCCCGAGATCTCCTGCTTAGGGATGACACTGCCCACAGTGGGCTGATCCTCCTACCTATATTAATTAACTACCAAGGAAATGCTTCTCAGACTTGCCAGATGGCCAACCTGATTGAGACAATCCTTTGATTGAGACTCCCTTAAATAACTTTGAGCTGTGCCAAATTGACAACAAATGCTACTGGGGAGACTCCCCGCCTCCTCACTGGGAATGGGGTCCCAGGTTCTTACCTCTCAGCAGCTTTCTGGAACTCTTTCAGTGACTACCACCCAGAGAATTTTTGAGAGCCTCCTGTCTTCATTAGTTTTAGCTCTTGATCACCTCTCACCTTCTTATTGTCTTTGTCCTCCTTCAAAATCTCCATGGTCTCTGTCTCAGCTACTCTCTGAATTCTTCAGCTCCCTCAGAGCTGCAGATCAAGTCAGGGGTGCAGAGCCACAGGTGTTACACTCAACTGTGTTCTAGCTGCTGCAGCCAGAAACCAAGAGTCAGAGGTCAGGTTTTCATCTACTCCAATCACCACCAGCTCAGTCTGCTCTGCATGTGGTAAAGACGACAGGAAGACTGTTCATCTAGGCTCTCATGGTTTTGATGATGTAATAATCAGGCACAAGATACACGGTGAATCTTCAGGGACTGGGTCAATAATACTGGGAAGTAGTAGGCTTAGATAGACAGATAAAGCTCAACGCATACCTGTACTTAGACTGTAATTCCACCAATTATGTCTCGTCACTGGGAAGCACTCCTTACTCTGTCTCATGAGAAGAGCTATCATCCAGAATGGAGGTCACAGAGGCTTGTCTTAACCAGAGTACAGTCTTCCAAAAGCATGGGCAGTTTGTATGGAAGGGTTGTAACTGGAACAAGGGCTCCTGAAGCAGGAATTCTGGCCTCAGTAGCTGTGATGCTCACAATATCCCTTGCAGCTAGAGTGGGGATTCCTTGGATTGATGGTGGAGTGTTCAAAATAGCTGGACTTCCCTAAGAGCTTCTGTTGACAGTGGCTAAAACTCCCAGGAAACCCAAAGGGTGCGTATTATAAGGACTCAGAAAATAACATTCTTCATAGTATTTAGTGATGCTCCCCCAACCACCTGACCTCAGGGATGAATCTGTGCTGGAGCTGCACTCAAGCAGGAAATCACTTCAGATTCCTCACAGCTGATCACATCTGGCTGTTGTCTTCTGTGTTCACTGTTTCTACCCCACAGTCTGCTATGTGCGTACTAACAGTATCAGATAGCTGATTGATTCATTTGAGAAGAGCTTACATTTTAAAGTAGTTATGCAGAACAATAACATGAGAGCAGTAATTTAACAGACTTATACCCTGCAAGTTGTTCCCATCTGGGTTATTCCCCCAAGTAATATGTTCATAATCTTCTATTATGATGCCTCATGCTTCTGATGATAAAGGAGTATGACAAAATCAGAGATGAATGAACTAATGCTAGCCAAGTTGTAGCCACGCTTCCCCGTCTACTTAAAGACTGACTCAAAGGCTTATAAAGATAGTTGAAGATTTAGGAGACAAAAAAAGATGAGGACATCTACCAAGAGCAAAACTCACTCACTAGAAATTAAACAAGTTGAACTAGGATGCACAAAAGATGTGGGCACCACACCAGTGAGTGTTGTAATGTCTTCCCAAAGCCCCCAGTCTTGTTCCTGAAACATGGGAGAGCTTGAATGGCCATCTTCTCAAATGTATCCCTGTGAAATATATTAGTGGGAACTAGGTAGAAATCACTTAGTTTGGGTCTAATCCTTGTGCAGTTGATGTTGTTTTAAATTCATTTCTTTACTTTAATGAGTACCTACCTAACAGCTGGACAGATGGCTAGGGGTTAAGAATGCTTCCTGTTCTGTCACAGATTCTAAATTCAAGCCCAAGCACTCACGTCACACAGGGTGCTCTGAGCTCCAGCGAATACAAGAATACAACGGCCTCTTCTGTCCTCCATCAGTACCTGTACAGACACGCACACGTGTGTACACACACACACACATGTGTATACACACACTAATAAATGAAAATGAATAAATAAATAATTTATTTACTCCAAAATGCCAACCAGGCTCCATACCCAACATATCACGTGTAACTTTGTCTTGTGGTCATTGTCCTTCAAAGACATCTATAACATCAGAGAGTCAGCTAATTGTGCGCCAACAATACACAAAGATAGATTTGGAAAAGAAATTTGTTAACTAGAGAAAAAAATGTGTGCTAGCAGAGGCCTCATTTGAAAGCATACATAAACATACAGAAGCGGGTTTGGAAATACTTGATACAACTGTTTGTCTACAACTGATAGGGTGTATAGCCATCTACACTGAGAGCTTGCCACTTCCAGCCCATTAAATACAAAATAGCATTCCAGAAACAAGATCATTGTCTATAAAAACAAAAGACTAACTCTATCTAAATGAGCATCTACAGGGACATAAAGTTTGAATAAATTATGACATGGCCATGAAATAGAATATCAGAGAGCCATTAAAAATGAAGAAGGTTTTTGTGAATAAACTGTACAAGAAAACAGAGTCTGACTGGTGTGCTGGGAGGCTGGAGAGATTGCTCAGTTGGTTAGTGGTACTAACATCTCTGTCGCTAGCACCGCATGGCAACCCACAAACATCCATGACTCTAGTTCCAAGGCATCTGGTCCCTTCTCCAGACTTCTGAAGGCACCAGGAATGTGAAGGCGATGTGTATAAACAAGAACACAAAAACCCTCATATGCATAAAAGAAAATAAATAAACCTTTTTAAAAAAACAATAGTGCATGTTACCTTAACAACATAAGCAAGATAAAGAGGAACATGGAGACACAAGTACACAAGTGTGTTTATGCAGCCTTCTAAAAGAAAGAGTGTCAAATCAGAATATCTATAAAATTTTACTTCAGAAAACTACAAACCAGAAATGGATTAAAATCATTTCACATGAACAGAAATGGGTAGGTGGCTGGCCTGTGAGCACAGTGAGTATTTTTAATTTATGTTTTCACTATTTCATTTACTAGTTTTGTAAAATAATTTACATCATCAAATCATTTGAAAAGAAGCTTGAAAATAATCAATATCTGTATGATATAGTTGTTCTACTTTCAGTAACTGGGTCTGTGGAGTTGCTGACCACCACAATGCTGGCTAGTTTTCTGTCAGCGACACACACTACAGTCATCTGAGAGAAGGGACTTTCAGTTGGGAGGATAACCTCGTAAGATTGGCCTGTAAGACTGGCCGAGCCTTTGGGGCAGTCTTGTTTAGTAAGTAACCAAGTGGATAGACTGTGCCTATGAGGGCAGGGACACCCTTGGGCAGGTGATTTTAAGTTGAATAGAGACGCTTTCTTCCTTCCACAGCTTCTGCTTCAGTTCCTGCCTCCAGGTTCTTGTCCTGACTGAATTCCTGCCCTGACTCCCTTCTGTGATAGACTGTTACCTGGAGATATAAATTGAACTAAACACTTTAATCGTAAGTTACTTTTGGTCATGGTGTTGTATCAGAGCAATAGAAAAATAAGATAAGTAAGATAAACACTGGCCTGTGAGCAAAAATATTCTCTGTGATCTCATTTCCTGAAAAGCCCTGGACATCATGCCTCCCTCTCTCCTCCAGCACTAATCCCAGGGAGCCGCAGGGAAAGGGTTAACAGTTGGCTTTCTTTCCATGAATGGCCAGCTCTGCTCTACTTAAATCAGGTGCAGTGTGGTGATTTGAATAAGAAATCTTCCTCATTGTCTTGGGTATTTGAACACTTGGTCACCCACTGGTGACACTGTTTGAGGAATCATAGGACATGTGGCCTGGGTGGAGGAAGCATGTCACTTTGGGTAGACTCTCATAGTTGAAGGCCTCGCAGGCCTCCTGTTTGTTCTTGTCACACATTTATAAGGGATGTGAGCACTCAGCCTTCTGTTCAGCCTGCCATTCCTGCTGACTTCCCACCATGACAGTCTCTTACCCCTCTGGAACTGTAAGCTCAAATAAACTTTCTTCTAGCAGGGTGGTGGTGGAGCACGCCTTTAATCCCAGCACTTGGGAGGCAGAGGTAGGCAGATATCTGAGTTTGAGGCTAGCCTGGTCTACAGAGTGAGTTCCAGGACAGCCAAGGCTACACAGAGAAACCCTGTCTAGAAAAAAAAAACAAAAACAAAAACAAAACCAAAAAAAAAAAAAACCAACAACAACAACAAAAACCTTTCTTCTACAAGCTAACTAGGTCATTGAGTTTTATCACAACAGTAGTAAAATAACTAGTACGTTGTGCAAAAACATTGGCTGGCAGGCAAGCCAGTCCAGCTAGTAGAGGGCTAGCTAAGCAGAGGGCTAGCCAAAGGAGCCCAGGAACATACAGTGCTTATAGGGTTTGCAGTTCAGCCCATCATTAGTTCCAACTCAGGGATGAGTTCAGTCCTCCAGATGATATGCCTCTTGCGTGATGTCCAAAGTTGAGGCAGAGTTTGGGTCTTTCTTTCCCTCTGCAACCAGGTGTGATAAACTTTGGACAAAGCCCTTCTCTCCAGCTAAAGGCTGTCTCTGGAGATGACTGTGAACTGTTTGGAGTGACACTCCAGGAGACCCAAGAAGTCAGCATCCCACCTGGAGGTGTTCTGAGGCACGCAGTAGGTATGCAAGTCTAGACTGGAGAGCTAGAGCTTAACCCACCAGGCATTCCACAAGGCACCCGTGAAATGTGAATAGTGCACTGACATTGGACACACTGACGTCCATGCGTCTATGATTCTGGCTTACCCTGAAATGCCATCAAAAAAGGCATGAATGACTTTAACAGTCTGAAATCCAGGGTAGAGGAACAGCAGCCTGGGGTCTTCAGAATGCATAACCTAACCATGTCTTACAGGTTGACCTGTGTCCTATAACAGTGTGTGCAAGCCATAACTTCAGTGTCTCAGAACATGACCTCATTTGGAGACAGAGTCACCACAAGTGTAACTGGGTCAGAGGTCATTCTGAAGTACCCAAGGGTAGGCAATGAGTACAGCTGGTGTTCTTTCAAAAAGACATAGGGTAAAAGCTCACACGCAGGTAGACAAGTATGGAAACAGAGTCAGAGCGTGGAGCCATGTAGTCAAACGTTTCACCTTGACCCCAGCCGCTGAGAGAGGCAAGGGGGTTCTACTTGGGTTCAGAGGGACCACTAGACTGTGGACACCTTGACCCTAAACTCTTGGCCTCAGAACTGCGAGAGTATTCACTTCAGGCCTTTACAGGGCCCAGATTATTGTATCCTGCTCTATCTGTCTTCAGAAGTGCCAGGGCAGGAGCCTGAAGCTACACTTAGATTTCTCGGCAGTGTGTGCCTCAGGAAAGGACAGGTGGGGACACAGTGAGCTTGGAGAGAGGCAGAGTCAGGCTGCCAAAATGACAGCATCCATTAATGGTGGCAGCTTTGCTTAGGCAGAGGGACAACAGAAGACACTAGTGGAAGTGAAGCATCATGGGAAAACGGGGCTGATAGATTCTTTATAACCTATCTGAAAGGCTAATTAGAAAGTCAATAGTTATCCCTCAAGGAGTGGCAGGGACTGTGCTCAGCTCTGGCATGCTTCTCTCTCCACTGCAGAGTGCAGCCTGTCCTTGTTTGTGATGCAACAGGCTGTCCGACATCCGTTTCCTCCCCTTTAAAATGTAGCATAGATCTATTTGAAACAATATTAGTCTTGGCATGGTTTAGCTCTTGTGTACGCGCCTGTCAAAGACATGAAAGAGGAGGAAGAGGGGAAAACGTCCTTGGCTCAGACTATCCCTGATTTATGTGACAAAAATCTGCATCTGCCAATGTTTGCTGAGGAATGGGGCAAGCTTGGATCGCATCATGCAATTTGTAAACATATTTAAATGGTAAGAAAATGTGTTACTTATGCTCTGCCTCATGAATGTTCTTGAGTCTGGATTGGAAG
>JADRCD010237459.1:18713-34844 GCA_019843815.1 Montemys delectorum | reverse complement strand
CTTAATAGTGATGTGTTTGTATGTCAAGTTGACAAGGGGTCAATTGTACTGGCTAGTTTTGTGTGTCAACTTTACACAGGCTGGAGTTATCACAGAGAAGTGAGCTTCAGTTGGGGAAATGCCTCCATGAGATCCAGCTGTGGGGCATTTTCTCAATTAGTGATCAAAGGGGTAGTGCCATCCCTGGGCTGGAAGTTTTGGGTTCTATAAGAGAGCAGGCTGAGCAAGCCAGAAGAAGCAAGCCAGTAAGGAACATCTCTCCATGGCCTCTGCATCAGCTCCTGCTTCCTGACCTGCTTGAGTTCCAGTCCTGACTTCCTCTGGTGATCAACAGCCATGTGGAAGTAAGCTGAATAAACCCTTTCCTCCCCAACTTGCTTCTTGGTCATGATGTTTGTGCAGGAATAAAAACCCTGACTAAGACATTCACTAAAAGAAAAATAGAATGTAATCACATTGTAATTTTATATTACTTGAAAAATTTTACTGATATATAAGCTAGTGGAGAAAAAATAAAGTTGGAGCTTGTTGAAGCTTTCCTCTATCCACCAAACATGTGTACATATGCACATGTAAAATAGAGCCAGCCTGTTGGAGTTAGCTTCATCCACCAAAAATGTGTTTTTTTGTTTAAAATAGCTGGAGCTATATATGTATGTGTTTGTATGAAGTTGTTGGAACCTGCTTGTTGAAGCTTTGCCCCATCCATGCAATATGTCTGTATGTCTGTCTAGAAGTTTGTAAAATGGTTGGAGCCTGCTTATCTGATATTTGCTCCATCCATCTACTATGATTTTTGTGTCTGTGTATGAATGTGCATATGTAAAGTTGTTGGAACTAGTCTTGCATTATCCACAGTGAATGTGTGTGTGTGTGTGTGTGTGTGTGTGTGTTTGATTTTTTTCCTTTCTTTTCTCCTGTCAGCCACCAAAAGAATTTAAATAGTTCAGAGAGTTTCTAGGCAGTCACAGGTAATGCCAGCCCCAGTGAATCAAGTTTATTCCCTCAGAGAAAAGTCTGGTGAGTGATTGTTCTAGTTGCTCGATGCCATCAGTTGCTATCTGAAATGATCCCTATAAGCTCTGCTAGTGCTAACCCCCACTGGCTACTATTTTCAGAGACCCGAATCACCTACTCATCACTTCCCTTCTACAATGACCTGTTAGTGTCAAAACTAACCTTTGACAAAGGCCCTGGGTTCCATTCCTGGAACCATATGGAATAGATTTTTTCTCTCACACTCTAATTCTGGCACTTGGGAAGTAGTGGAAGAGAAGCAGAAATTCAAGATCACCCTCTCAATGCTATAATAAATTTGAGTCCAGACTCGAAGACGCATTGAATTATTAAACAGTTGTTGTTAACACAATTTCTACAAATATGAAAATTCAGAGTGAATCAGTTCAGTGGTATGGCCAATGAGTGTCCTGATGATATCTTTTTGTCATAATGATGTAACTGGAATTGAAAAATCACTTACTAGACACATATAAGCATGCATGTAATGAATAGAATTGCACATAATAAAAGCTGCCAACCATTCAAACAGTACTCATCTTATCAGGTGTTTGTAGAATTGTCTTCATCTGTTAAAATGAACAAGACTTCCCCTTGTACTGCATAGTGCCTTTGTTTAGATTACACTGAATTTGAGCAATGAATTAACCTTTATCACAGTAATTTCTAATTTGTGGACTTATGACTATTCTATCATAGTGTAAACTATCTGCTTAAATGCCAGGGATTGAACTTTATCAAATGTTGATGTTCACACATGTGTATGTGTTTGTACATTTGAATAGGTATTTACACTAAGCAGAATAAGACCTAATTACTGAATGTCATTATGCTGGCCTGAATTTTAAGATCATACTTTGTGAAAATTCGCTGAATGTGGCTAATAATCTCATAGTATACCAATCAAGACAGAAAAAATTAGAGCTAAGAAGAACAATTACAAGTAAATGTTTTAAAATTTTGTTTGAGTCAATTTATTTTTAAGAAACAGTATCTTTTATACAGCATGTTGCTAATTCAAGAGGTAGAAAAGGGGAAAGTAGAAAGTTCCTAAAAGGGCATATTTGGCCAAGATCTAAATATTGAGATATGTCTGTGTGGAGTGACCCATGGAAAGATTATAATTTCTAAGTTTTCCTCCTTTCTAGGTTTTCTGTCTTTTTAAAAATAATTTATTATTTTATATATTTATATCTGAAATGCATTGTCCTCCTGGTCTCCCCTCACAGAGTTCTTCTCCCCATTGTCCATCTTCTGTCCCTCTGAGAGGGTGGTCCACTACTTGGGTATCCCCCTACCCTGGGGCATCAAGTTTCTACAGGATTAAGTACATCCTTGTCTACTGAAACCAGACAAGGCATCCCTTTACTACATATGTGCCAGGGTCCTCAGAACAGCCCATGTACACCCTTTGATTCCTGGCTTAGTCTCTGGGAGCTCGCCGGGCTCGGGCTTGGTTGATACTGTTGGTCATCCTGTGGGGGGTTACAATGTCCTTTAGGTCCTTCAATCCTTATCCTAACCTCCCTGACTTCAGTCCAATGGTTGGCTATAAGTATGTGCACCTATCTCAGTTAGGTGCTGGTAGAAGAATCTCTCAGGACAGCCATGCTAGACTTCTGTCTGCAAGCATATCATAGCATCAAAAATAGTGTCAGGGATTGGTGCCTGCTCATGAGATGGATCCCAAGTTGGGCTGGGCAATGGTCTTCCATTCCTTCAAGCTTTGCTTCAATTTTGTCCTTGTATTTATTTTAGACAGGAGAAATTTTTGGTTAAAAGTTTTGTAGGTGGGTCGGTGTTCCCATTTCTCCAGTGGGAGTCCTGTCTGAATAATGGAGATGGTCTCTTCAAATCCCATATCCGTACTGATGGGCATTTCAGCTAAGGTTGCCCACAATGAGTCCTGAGAGCCTCCCCCATCCTAGCTCTCTTTGACTTCCTAGAGATTCTCCCACCAAGAGGCACATAAATAAATGTTCAGTATCCTCAGTCATGAGGGAAATGCAAACCAAAACAACCCTGAGATTCTCCCCAACACCAACCAGAAAGGCTAAGATCAAAACCTCAAGCAACAGCACAGGCTGCCAAGGATATAACCAAAGGGGAACATGCTTCCACTGTTGGTGGGATTGCAAGCTTGTCCATCCACTCTGGAAATCAACCTGGCAGTTCCTCAGAAAATTGGATATAGTTCTACCTGAAGACCCAGCTATACTCCTCCTGGGCATATATATATAAAGATGTTTCACAATACCACAAGGACATATGCTTGATATGTTCATAACAACTTTACTTGTAATAGCCAGAAACTGGAAGCAACCCAGACCTCCCTCAACTGAAAAACAGATGTAGAAAATGTGGTTCATCCAAGGGTTACACAAGGCTCCAGCTGCATATGTAGCAGATGATGGCCTTGTCAAACATCAATGGGAGGAGAGGTCCTAGGTCCTATGAAGGGTCGATAGATGCCCCAGTGTAGGAGAATCAAGGGCATGGAAGTAGGAGTGGATAGGTGAGTGGAGGAATACCCTCATAGAAGCAGGGGAAGGAAGGGAGGATGGGATAGAGGGTTTCCAGGAGTGGGGAAACTGGGAAAGGGGATAACATTTGAAATGTAAATAAAGAAAATATCCACAAAAAAAAGAAAAGAAAAGAAAAGAAAAAAGTAAATGTGGTTCATTTAAACAATGGAATACTATTCAGCTATTAAAAACAAGGACCTCATGAAGATTGCAGGCAAAATGGATGGAACTAGAAAATATCATCCTGAGTGAGGTAGCCTAGACCCAGAAGGACATGTATATTACATATTCATTGCTAAATAGATATTAGCAAAAAGTACAGAATACCTGTGATACACCCCACAGTTTGCCTCCCCCTAAAAAACAAGAGGGAAGGTCTAGATGAAGATCCTTAGGTCCCACTTAGAAGAGGAAACAAAATACTCTTGGGAGGCCAAGAGGGTAGATGGTCCTGAGTAAGAGGGCTGAGTGAGGGAAAATAGGTGGGGAGGGTCAGATACGGGGAAAAACAGGAGAGAAGCTCAGAAGACCAGGAAAATTAATGGAGGTTTTGTGTCTTTAACACCCACAAAATACCGTCTTACACCTGCTCCTCATTAACTTTCTTTGTACCATAATTTTAATCTGCAGTATATTGTTATTTAAAGTCTCACTAATACAATTCTATGGTTGTGTAGCTAAGTGCTCTTGTGGGACTCTAAACAGTGTGAGTTGGTGCTGTCTCTGATCCCTTTGCCTGTATTTGGGACCTTTCTGAGGTCCCAAACTGAGTTTCCTTGTCCAGCCTTGATATTTGAATATATGCCTGGGACTGTTGTATCTTGTTATGCCATATTTGGTTGATGTCCCTGGAAAGATTGCTCTTCTTTTGAGGGGAGGTGAGGAGGAGAGACTGGGGGCAGGGAAGGGAGGAGAAACTGCAGTTGGGGTATAATATATGAGAGAAGAATAAAGAAAAAGAAAAAGAAAACCAGAGTAAACAGAATAAAAACAAAGAAAAGGATTAAAGATTCTTTGGTAACCTTATTGTGTAAGAACAATGTATTTAATTTTCCTTTATGGAACCTGACCTGTCATGAACTTTCTTTCGTTCTTGCTTGCCTAAGTCCCTTGCTTGTCTGGAGTATTTCTTTCTGGACTTTTAAAGTGATGGCAGGGCAGTAATTCAACAGCCACAGCATAAAATAGCTCAGCACACACAAAGTTTCCCAAATGACTTTGTCAGGCTGTCGTGTGAAATTTTTATTTATTTTATTTTTTCTATTAGATATTTTCTTTATTTACATGTACATTTTCCCTTTCCTAGGTTCCCCTCCAACAAACAAACAAACAAACAAAAACAACAAGAACAAACTCCTTTTGCCTCCCCCCTCCCCATGCCTGCCACCCCACCCTCTCCCACTTATTGGCCCTGGCATTCCCCTACACTGGGGCACAGAACCTTCACAAGGCCGAGGTCCTTTCCTCCTATTGATGATCGAATTTGCAATCCTCTACTATACACATGCTGCCAGAACATTCAGTCCCACCCTGTATAGTCCTTGATTGGTGGTTGGGTCCCTGGAAGCTCTGAGGGTACTAGTTAGTAATTGTTGTTCGTCCTAAGGGGCTGCAAACCCTTCAGCTCCATAGAACCTTTCTCTAACTCCTTCATTGGCGATAGTGTACTCAGTTCAAGAAATTTTTAACTGCAATCTCTTGGCCTGGGAAAACAATGATGGGAGGATCGTTTAAAAGGAAATCATTATGTCCAGGATACATTTTATTGTATTTTGGTAGACTTAAACTCATTTAGCTCATCTTCATTATAAGTGAGGATGACAGGGAAATAATGCTAACTCAATAATAATGCCTCAACAGATAGTTTATTACCTGTATTTACATAACACCTTGTATGATATACAATACATGGTTTTGTGCTGGTTTGAATAAAAATGGTCCCTAAAAGTTCATAGGGAGTGGCACTATTGGGAGATTTGCACTTGTTGAAGGAACTGTGTCACTGGGTGTGGACTTTGGAGTTTCAGAAGCCCAAGATAGGCCCAGTGGCACTCTCATCTTGCAACCTTTGGATCAGATATAGAACTCTCAATTATCTCTTCAGCACCATGTTTACCTATATGCAGCCATGCTTCCCACCATAAGGATAGTGGACTAAACTTGTACTGTAAGCCAGCTCCAATGAAATGCTTTCCTTTATAAGCATTGCTTTGATAATGGTTTCTTTTCACTAAAAAACATGATAGGTATTATGAATATACCTATTGTATATTCTTATGTATATATTTTTTAATTTATTTTTAATTCCACAGAAGCAAAGTTTTACCTAAGACATTTTGCACGGTTATTTCTTCTTCCATTGCTGTTTCCTGGCTGCCTTTTATACAAGATGGGGGTGGGGAGATCATACAAGATTTTTGTTTTACTTTTCACTTAACAAAGAAATTGAAAGAAGAATTCATATTTATTTCCATTATGAATAAATGTATACTGATAGAATAAAAAAAACTAACTAGACAAAAATATTTCAATCTAACAAGAAACTTGGAACTTCTCGGAAAGTAGCTCTTTAACACAAAAAGCAGAATTTTTCTTCTAAACAAAAGTATGTAGTGAGATTTTATTATGTGTAAATTAAAATATCAACTTCATATTTCTGTCATGTCTCAGACAGTTTGAATTCATTCCAAAATTATTTTGGAATCTCTATACATTCTAGATAGTTTCCTATGCTTACATATATTGTTATCTTCTTCCACGCAGACAAAGCTAAATATTTTCTTCAGCAATTTAAACATGACAAGTGCTATAGTAACTTGTACATTTTATGAGATCAATTAAAGTAGATACTCTGTTTTGCCCCCTTTGGGGAAGGAGGTTCTTATGGGCCATTCTCGCCAAAAATTCAATTAGATGTAACATCCAGGAACTGGAATTTTCCATTTGTTGTAGATAGATTTCTAATTGACTCTATTATCCCCTGTTATTTGGCAATTCCACTAAGATCACCTTCATATATATATATTAATACATATATATATATATATATAAAACAATACCTCAGCTGGCTTTTACTTTTACTGTTCCTTCCTGTATTCCCTCCCTCAGCTCCCTCTTCCTTCTCTGACCCTACTTGATCCTTCCATTCTAACCTCTAAATACATATCTATTCATTTTCCCTTTCTAGGGGAAATTCTCCACCATTCCAATATTCTATATTTAACCTCTGTGGTTATATATACTGTAGCCTACTTATCATTGACTTAATAGTTAATATCCACATATATTAACTATTAACACATAGTACATGAGTTGATTTAGGACTGTGTTACCTAACTCTGGATGATTGTTTACTAGCTCCATCCATTTACCTGCCAATTTCATAATTTGACTGTCTTTGTAACCCTTGGACAATATTACATTGTGCAAAGCACCACATTTTCTATCCATTCATTCATTTGTAGACATCCAGTTTGTTTCCAATTTCTGGATATTATGAATAAAGCAGAAATGAACATGGTTGAACAAGTGTCCTGCAGTAAGATAAAAATATACTGGGTATATTACCAAGAATGATAGAGCTGCATTTTAAGATAGATTTATTCCCAGGTTCCTGAGGAAACACCACACTGATTTCCATACTGTCTGAACAAGTTTGTACTCCCTGTAGCAGTAACTGAGTGTTCCCCTTACTCGACTTCCTTGCCAGCATGAACTGTCATTTGTTTTATTGATCTTGTCCATGATGATTTGTATTAGATGAAATCTCAAAGTAGTTTTGATTTATATTATCATGATTACAAAAAATGTTTAACAATTATTTAAGTGCTCCTTCTCATCCATTTGTTTCCTTGTTTGAGAATTCTCTGTTTACATCTGTATCTCATTTTTAATTGATATATTTGTTTTTTTGATGTCCAGTCTTAATTCTTCATATATTTTAGATATCATCCTTCTATCAGATATGTACTTGGTTAAAAAATTATGAGACTGTTAAAAGTTTCTTAGACTGACATCTGAAAAAAAGTTGTACTTCCTTAGAAATATTTTATTAATTTTTAAAAGTTGTTTTACTTTTACTATTTTAAATATTCTTTAAAAAATATTTGCAATCTAAGCTTACACAATATGATCAGATTTTTTTTAAATCTCTGATTGTAAACTCCAAGGTTTTATGTAAAAAGTATATCACGTGATTTAAATGAGGGACATCTTAATAAAAGAGTTTTTAAGACAGTATGTAGAATGCCCCTCCCTAGCAATCATGTGATCATCCTATAGGGCAGTAGCTCTTTTTCCTGAAGCTGTTAGTTTAACTATTCCCAGAGAAAAAACAGTTAGCAACTGCCAGTGCTAGCAGTTATCCAAAGACTCTGAAAAACAGATGTGCCAAGAGTGCTTGTGTAGTCAGAAATATTGTTGTTGCGGTATCATGTGTGTAGCCTCTCCTACCTGGTGTATATAGTGATATGGTTGATATTAATGTTCATTTGCAATTATCAAAGAGAATTGCCAACCTCCCTGCTTCTTCTCAGAGATGAACATAACAAATTAGTATCTTTGAAATGTTTCACTTAAAAAGCAGTATTATGAATTTTCATTGTTTTCCTTTCATTTTTATGTCTCTGGAGTTGTATTATTGAAACATATTCTTCACCCAGATTCATTTATAAATTCCTGCTGTGATTATATATTGGTAACATCATATGAGTATTAAAATCCACATGTGACTTTGTAACTCAGGGAAAACCATAACTCCAAAGTCAAACAGTAAATCATTCTATTCCTAACAAATTGGAAAAAATGTGGTCGGGAAGATAGAAACAATATCTAGTTTATCATCTTGAACATTTGAGTGCAATGGTATGTACTTATGAAGCCATACCTAGTACCATGATTAAAAGTAAAGGTATTGTTTATTTAATTTATAATACTTAGGTGGACAAATTTAAAAGGATGTAACCATACCTATTTAAGTTGTTGTTAAGTCCCATTGAAGTATGACATTGTATTTATAGTTTGCATTTATTTGGAAAGCAGTAGGCAGAAGTAGGATCCAGGAGACAGAAGAGTAAGTCAGAGAAGAAGGAAGAAGATGGAGTAGGCCTAGAAAATTGTAGAGAAGAGAATTTGAAGAGTGAAATAGGAGGATAACGTTGAAAGTGAATTGGGCTAGACTATGAAGACAGTTGGTGACAGTTGAGCCAAGAGAAGCTGAGTTGTCACAGAGAAGATATTGTTGGGAGACAGATAAAAGAACCCATGAAGAATACACAAAGTAGATATATGTTTATAGAAATGAATATTTGTAAAATAAAAAGCAACATTTTTCTAATAAAAGCTACAGAAAGCTAGTCCTGAACTGATTCACCTCATCTTTCTTAATAGCTCCTAAATTATGGGTGAGAAAAGAAATATAGAAATACTGTCTATTATCAAATATGGCCATGGCAACCAAACACTGAAAACTGGGAAAATAGTCATTGTATGGTACAAAGCCACTGAGCTTACTCTGATGTGAGTTTGAGATAAAATTTGTACTTATCAGTCCATTTCCAAAATAGCAGTATGTAAAACTTCCTAGAGAAGCAGCCAAAACAGGTTAAAAATTGTTCACACAAATGATACACAATTTCTGTATATTGTTCTAAAGCTATAAAACATGAAAGAAACTAATTAGAGAAGGTCAGAATGATCAGTCAGAATCATTAAAATTTAGGTCACTGTCTACACTTCCCTTGTCCCCTGTAGGACACAGTGCAGTCTCAGTTTGACAACTTGTGGCCAATAATTGTGCCCAAATAAAGTCTATGCAACTTAATTTCTTCTGATGAAGTAGACTTCCAGCAATTTTAAAATTCCCTTCAACTGTACACTGAAGGAATTGAGTCTCAGGCTGAGTGGTCAAGGATATTTTTATTCTATCTGGACTCACTCAGAGTAGAGGGTACACACCAAACCGTATTTCAAGAGAACAGAGTCCAAATCATCTTCTCTCGAGAACATGTAGAGGATAGCTTTCATTTCCACAAAGGCAAGTCCAATGACCAGAGCATCAAATACATGTAAGTTAAAAGGAATAAGCTCTTCAATCCTACCATTGGAATGATGACACAAAGACCTTCATTAGAGAAGGGCTGGAGGCCACGAGAGAAGGCAGTACAGTATATTTGCAACTCCCTATCAATGTGTTGGTAAAGGCACCAATGTATGACTTTCTTTTGTTCTGTAGCTAATAAAACTTCATGTAATCATTACCATGGTAGCATTTATAATCTTTGGCAACCCACTCTGTTTCTAAGACAAAGTCACTCATATTTGCCTCAGAATAAATGATCTCATACTTCCTTTGGGGAAAACTTGCTTTCCCCAGAAAAAGAAGAGAGCAGAGCCATTACAGCATGTCTGTGTCACTGTTATATACAACAACAATGATGCCTACCTAAGATATTGAAACAACTATCTAGAGAGATTAGTAGCCTGAGTAATACTTTGATATTGTATGGAAGTCACACACAAGCCAGGATGTTTCCACTCGCAGCCTACTTGTACTAGCTGCCAAAGGGTATTTATTTGTTCTACTCAGCTGCATCACAGCAGCTGCTTCCTGCATTGGTTAGCGGGCCTCCAAGCTCTCTACACACCTTCATCCAAGCCTCTAGTTATATGGAGTAATAGCGGCTCGGTATTGCTTAGTGCACTGTTCATACACTAGTTGTTTGATCAGTGGCATGGCTGCATCTGGATCACCAAATTAGCTTTTACTAATTTAGCCACAAAGTCAGAAAACGGCTCCATGGTGCCCTGTAAAAAGAAAAAAAATTTTTTTTGTAAGATTTTCGCTTACCTCCCCTTTATTACCAATCTGATTTACCTGTTTAAAGACTTGCAATGGGCAACCAGTCTGTAGATTAATCTGAAAGTCTGTTTGCTAATCAACAGCAAAGCAACTTTGCCCCAAAGGCATATCCCCACCCCAGGCCTGACTCCCAGCTGCTTGATCAGCGTCTGCCTGCTCATTAGCAACTCAAAGTGAAAGAGGCTGTGATCCGAATGCTCCTCCCCTATCTGTTCCAATGCTGCTTGTGAGTTCGCAGCGGAAGCGCCAGCCGCTGGTAGGGCCACACGGCAGCCACTAGGCCCAGCCACAATCGCGGCCCAGACTGAGGAGACGTGCTGCCCCAGGCCCCGCCTATTTGCTCACTTCTTTCTCTTCCATCATTCCACCACCTCCTGACTCACTTCACACTGTGCCTGGCCTGGTGATGGCGAGGCACAGTACACAGAGTGGTACTTTGCTTCCCTCAGACATGGGCCATTGGCATAACTGAAAATGTTTTTGATATCATTGTTTGTTCTTTAATTGTTAAAAAATGTTTTTCTTTAAGTTTTAAGATTATAATTCATCATTCTCTTCTTCTCTTTCCTCTTTCTAAACACTTCCATATGCTTGTCCTTGCTTTCTTTCAGTCATGGCCTCTTTTTGCATTAATTGTTATTACATGCATATATGTATGTGAATATAAACACACATATATATAAAACTATATACTATATTACACACTATTTACTATTCACTATATACTGCATACTATATAATATATGTGTTTGTTTTCCTAAATATAATCCAATCAGTCTATATAATAGTACTTTTGTATAGATTTTCCTGTCTTCATTTTTGGTATTATATAACCAATTGGTGTCCTTTTTCCAGAGCGAAGATTTTTTTCTCCAACTCTCAGCACTGTTTAGCTGCTTGTAGTTCAGTGTCTAGAGCTGAGGCCTTGTGGTATTTCCCCTGACTTCGGTGTGTCTATTGCAGTCATGCTTGCTCAGCTCATGTTTAGGCAGTCATGTTGCCACTTTAACACGTATAATAACTGTTCTTGTTCAGCACATATTTAGGCAGTCATATTGGTGAGGCTCTGTGGATACACCTTCAGACCTTACTAGGAGACACACTCACAGAAATGCCCTTGATCATCTGACTCTTAAGTTCCTTCTATTTGTATTTTCGCAATGTTCCCTGAGACTGAGGTGTGAGAGCTGTTTTGTAGATGTACCTATTGGGACTAGGATCCAGGACTCTACACTTGAGTGGCTTTAATTTTCTCTAATAGTCTCTGTCTGTTACCAAAAGTAGTTTCCTGGATGAAGAGAGAAGACTACATTTACCTTTGGACACAATGAAAAGTGTTTAGAGTATAGTTAACACCTTAAAATACACCACCACCACAACAAAATTCAAGCATTTCCCATTATTTACAATACTGAACTGTAAAAAAACGGTGGTGGTGGGTCTTAGATTTTCCTTTTTCCCAGTATGTTATTTACAACTTTTGAGTACTAAAATTCTATGGTGGAGAAACACTGTATTGATACTTTTATTCAGTGATGAACTGATCAACATAATTTGCTGACTTCTGCAATATAATTGCATTGTCTCCTGGGAACAATACATACTTAACAACAGTTGGAGGATAGACTAGACATGTTCATTAACATGAAAAGGCACTTAACACTCTCGGCCGTGACTAAAGGAGAGTGTAAAATTAGCAAATGGATTTGAGATGATTTGCACATCAAAGCCATTTTTCATTTTGTGGCTTACTGTAACGTTGTACCTTGGAAAGTAATTGTAGAAAGCAAAACCGATTTCATGTCAAGAACAGTAGGTATTTATTTTTCAAAAAAGTCTCTAAAATAAAAAAAAACTCTCACTAAATGTTTTAATCAGAGATTAATAAATATCTAAATTTTCCAATGTGCTTTATAATCTCAAGAAAATCATTTGACAAAATGTTATTTTATTCTGGTGTTAAGTTTTTTTGCCAGTTCTAAGGTATTAACAGGGAATTCATATCTCTACTATAAAAATGATTTAATAATCTGAGTCTTACAAATCTGGAAAAAACTTCATGTAGAAACAATTCTATTCTTGATGCATCTCCATCCATTCTGATCATAAGGATTGTACTATTTTAGATCCATCTATAAATATATTTCACTTCAAGAGATATTTAATCTTGAAAATGAAGTTTCAGAATGTAGTAGCTGAAAGCTCTAGGGTACAGACTCTTGCAAAATCTCTTAATCCAGTCTCATAAAAGGTGTACTCAAATCATACTTTGTATGCTAGAGTGCTCACTAGAAAAATGCTGAAAATTACAGCAATTTTCATATCTATTGGAAAATATAATTATACACATTTGAAATAAATCTTTTACTTATGAACAAACCAGGTACATCAGTATCCTTATAAAGAAAATGATTGCATGTCTTTATGTTTACAGTAACAAAAATACTGTCTTCAGACCCTAAATGAAATTTCAATACTATCTGTGCAGATCACACAGTATTATTAGATTGCTCTGGAAAAGAAAATTCTTACCTGTCTTAGTTCCTTTTCTATTGCTGTGAAGAAACACCATGTCTGAAGCAACTTAAAGAAAGCTCTTAATTAGGAACACACTTAGAGTTTCAGAGGGTGGGTTCATGACTATCATGGCAGGGTTCATGGCAACAGGCAGCCAGAGACAGCACTAGCTAAGTAACTAAGATTTTGTCCACAAGTTGGATTCAGGGAAAGAGAGAGAGGAATATGAATGAGACTGGAGGTAAATCTCCAAGTCCCCTCTCCAGGGACATGCCTCCTCTATATATTCAATATACAATTATTGAATATAAAGCCATAAAAATATAAAAATCATACATGTAAAAATATTTTATTTTTCATAATACCTTCCTCATCATGATTTTTTTATATCATTGGGTTCTCTTTTATCTTCAAGCTTCATGTTTTTTGTAGGCATGCAAATGCATGTGTTTGGAAATTTCATTTAGTCATTGATCTTAAGACTACTAAGTGAGAGGGTGGGGTGGTGACCAGGGGGCAGGGGAGCAACAGGGGTTTGTTCTTGTTTGGAGGTTTTTTTGGAGGGGAAACTTGGAAAGGAGAAATCATATGACATGTAAATAAAGAAAATATCTAATAAAAAAAAAAGACTACTAAGTGGATTTTATCTCCCGAATATTGTGAATAATGTTGTATTACACATGAGATTGCAGATATACTTTAAATATACTAATTTTACTATGCTTGGGCATATACATAAAAGTTGGATTGCTAGGAAATATGGCAATTCTACTTTCAATTCTTTTGAGAAATCTGCATAATACCCTTCACACTTGTTACAGAGTTTATATTCCCAGAACCTGTGTACAGGGATTTCTCTTTTCCTACATTCTCACTTATCTGGTAGTAGTCATTTTAGTAGGAATCAGGTAATGTCTCAATGAGGCTGTAATTTGCATTTTTCTTCTAATTAGTAACATGGAGTTGCCTTTTCACAATCCTTCTTGTCATTTGTAATATTTGGAAATATGTCTACTCAAATCCTTTATAAACTTGATTTTAAAACAGTGAACTACATGAGCTCTTTACATGCTATGAGTATCATTGCTTTGTTAGATAGATATACACTGTGAGAATATTTTCTCCAATTCTCCTGCCTATTTACTTTGTAGTTTCTTCAATAAAAACTGTTTTGTTATATGTTCAGTTGTCTTTTTAAAAGATTTATGCATTTTATTGTGTGGCTGTTTTGAGTGTGTGTATGTCAGTACATCTGAGGGCAACAGCCATGCCCTCAGATGTAGAACTGGAGTTATGGACAGTTGTGAGCTTCTGTGTGTTAGATGTGGATCCAAAATGGGTCATCCGAAGAGCAAGAGCTCCTAACTGTGGAGCCATTCTATCCCCCCTTTTTCTCTCACCGTGGCATCATACTTAAAAACCTCATTAGAAAAACCAGTATGACAGAACACATCTTTTACTATTTCTTCTAGGCAGTTCATGGCTCTGGTTTTACTTTACATCCTCATTTCATTTGGTGTTATGTGTGTATAGCGTGCAGATCATCTTTCTTTTTAGCACATGAATATCTGTTGTTTAAATACTATGGATCTTATTTATTTAGGAGAACACATTTTTTCTATTGTTATATTTCATATCTTTGCTGATGATCATGTGATCTCTTGGCTATGTATGCTTGAGTTGTTTTCTGGGCATGGGTGACTTGCTTTATTTTCTATGTGTCTACTTGTATATTAGTGTCACAGATTGTTTTAACACAGTAGCTTTGTAAAGTAATTGGAGATTGAAGTTGTGATGCCTCAGGCTTCTGCTTTTTTATGATTGCTTATCTAATCAAAGTCTTAAAATATTTCAGACCTAAAAAGTGCACATTATAATATGAATGATACTTAATGTCTAAAATATTAATAGTGTCATTAGTAATCTTGTCATTCTGTTAAGATTGTTATTTTAGGATTTACAACTGAATCTGCCATGAAAATTTAAATGTAATTTAAAATGTAGAATTCAAGCTGAGAAGCAATAAGACTGTATTTCTTTCCATTTCAAACATTTCACTTTCAAAATTAATTTTCTATATATCTTTGAAATCTGCTTTTATTTTTTTCATGGTCTAAAGTGCTTCCTTAAAAAGAAAAGTGTTTCAGACAAGTGCAGTGGTTATCTGCCTATAATCTTAGCATATTGACATGTGAAGGTAAATGAACAGGAGTTCACAATCTCAGAACCACAAGCAGTTTGTGTGCTTCTTGGGCTTCATAAGACTCTGTCCTAACTTTCCCCTCGTGTGTGTGTGTGTGTGTGTATGTGTGTGTGTGTGTGTGTGTGTGTGTGTTTGTGTGTGTGCGGGGGGCTATGGGTTGGGTGTGGGTGAGTGTGTGTGCTGATTTGTTATAAGTAATAGTTACATTGGATAAACTAAAATTTTTAGTAGATAAAACAAATCTTAACAAAGGTCTCATTGAGAATTGGTTTGGAGTTTATTTTATTTGTTTTTATTTGTTTGTTTGTTGTTGTTGGGAAGGTGTCAGTCATGTAGCCAAGGCTGACCTTAAACTTGCAATGTAGCTGAGGTTGACCTTACCCTCCTCTGGCTGCTATCACCTCTTAGCAAGTACTTAGAATATAGGTACTACGATGCCCATTCTATGACTATGCTTTATGGAATATTCTGTGTTTGATTTTGTTTTATTCAGTGCACTTACCATACTTCTCTTTGTAGTATTTACAAATATTACATCTGACAAAAAGTGGGTAAAAAATATAAAAGGCTGGCCTTATGTTTATTCCTCTTCCCCCCTTTAAAACATACTGTCTATGACAACCATCAGACAATGTTCAGATGTCTAGACAATGGACAATGTGAGCTACTTAGTGACAAGAACATTCTTATTTGGGTCATAGTTCTTGGTTATCAATTGCTTGTAAAATTTTCAATTAACAACAATAACAAAAAAGTATGGCATTGGCATTTTGCTTTGTCCCACTAGAGGCGCACAGTTAAAAAGAAATTAGTTCTTTCAGAGCAAATGAAAAAAGGAATTCTTATTTGCTTATTGGCTTATTTATTATCTGTGGATTGAAATGTTGAATAATGGGAGTGGCCATGGCTCCTGTTCCCACATTACACACAAAATCTATTTAAAGCATTCTCTTCTCTCTCTCTCTCTCTCTCTCTCTCTCTCTCTCTCTCTCTCTCTCTCTCTCTCTGTG